>CAVNYN010213739.1:0-24920 GCA_963692815.1 Nyctanthes arbor-tristis | reverse complement strand
CTAAAAAAAAAAAAAAAATTCTGCCCTTCGGTAAATAATACATAATGCTGGTATGAAACATGTTTGGCTTCTTGAATGTAAGCAGCTTCTGCGCCTGTAACCAGCTTGTTAATTCCAATTCCTGCCTGGCCCCATTAAGTGGTGTTTTGGTAAAATTGGGCTGTTGTATCTATTATGGTTTTTTTAGTTTTTATTTGTCTCTTGTACAGTGCTGTAAAATTGAATAAAGTGCATGTCATTGATGAGGCATTTAATTGAAAATAGCTGAGTCTGGTGAATGCAAAAGTGGGAAATTTAACTGGATTTGTTTTCCCCACCTGTTCCATTTTCTCTACGATACTTACGATTTTTGTCAAGAATTTTTGGAAGTGAGAAACATTGGATTTTTGTGTCTTTATTTTATTTTGTTGGTTGCAATGGAGTCACGCTCAAAAGGATGAGGTTATAGATGGTATAACTAGCAAGGTAATAAATGCTTTTTGTATTAGGTTAGTGGTCTCATGCTAGCAAGTCACACTGGCATCCGCCACTTATTCTCCAAGTGTTTGAGCCAGTATGAGAAGCTTAGGAAGAGACAAGCTTTTCTGGATAATTACAAGAACCATCCAACGTTTGCTGTAAGTTGTCAACATTGTTATCTCATATGTTATTTGTTTTGAAGCATTACATTTTATTCGCTTCTTTTTGAGAATTCATGTTATACATGGGCCATCATCTGCACTTTCCTGACTACACTTGAGACATTGAAATTTTGCTACGAAAGGGCTTAATCTGTTGATTATACTGTGAAAAAGTTAGCTGAAGCAAGTCAGTTGAAATAAGAACAAGATTTGTGTAATTCATATTTTTCACATCTTCAAAGTTTAAATTGTGCCTTTTACTCTTCTTGAAGTGGTAAGCACTGGCTTTTTGTTGGTTTTTGGAATTCCAGAATTATGTCATAATAAACGTTGCTATTGTATAGCATAAATTAATGCTTGTGTATCTTGTCTTCACTCTTCATATAACTGTTGTGAAACATATGAAACATGTTCAGGACGATCTTTCAGAATTTGATGAATCTAGAGACATAATTGAGAGTCTTGTAGAAGAGTACAAGGCTTGCGAATCCCCAGATTACATCAAATGGGGAATGGAGGTAGGCTGCTGCATGTCTGATTCAATGTGTTTGTTACTCTTGCTAACGAGTTCATATATTTTGGCAGGATCCAGACCATATTTTATCTGGGGAAGGAAATGCTACTGGAATGGTGGATGATAAATTAGTCATGTGATAACCAAAGTATGTTGCCATGACTTGAAATTTCTGTTTCATTTCCCTCCTAGAATAATCTTCAAACCTAAACTCAAGTTTGGCTTGAATTAATAATAACAATGCATGTTATATGATAAGTGGTAGAAATCACCATACACGACATACTATGAGTTATTTTATAGGAAATAATTTCATTATGAAGTTTAAGTGAAGGACCCGATCAACTTCGACAAAGACGCTCTTCAATAATCTTGGAAGAAAGAAATTTGTTAAACAATAGAGCTATTCAAGTTGTAAGTTTTCGCAGGCTTTAAGTAGTAAAATTGTCTGCTCTGTATTTCTCTATCTGTAAGACTGTAGTGCTTGAACGGAAAATGTTACTTTGGTATTAGTGTTAGTTCTGTTTTTGTGCTGATATTATCTTCCTGGAGTAAATGAAAAGGTCGTTCATTATACTTCACAAAATGCATGCCCTTAAAAAGTATGTTCTGAGGGGAAAAAAAAGGTCAATCAAATCACAGAGTGATGTTTCCTGAATTCTATTAAAGTCAATCAAATCAGAGTGATGTTTCCTGAATCAAACCACAAAGTCAATCACATATTTAATGGGACTAGAGAAACTTGTCAAGAAGGAAAACCATGCGTTTAATAGTCATATGATAAGATACGAAGAGGAGAAATATCTAATGAGATAAATAGCTGATTACTACTGTAGCAATTTCGTTCTTTTTTCTTGATAATTGTAATTAAAAGAGGTTGGTAATCAATATATCTCAATGTATACCCCAAAATGCTATTCTGATTATTTTTATTTTTTATTTTTGGTTGAGGGGGTGGGGTGGGGTTATATTTTTATCTTCTTGCCAGAATAAGAATCTTACATCCTTCAAGAGTTCATTGTAGGTCACGGCATGTGGTCCTTATGGCTGGATTGATGGTAAAGTGATTTCCGATATGCTGTCTCATTTACCTGTCTCAATGGCTGTCGATATATTATTTTTTTTAACACGCTAATTTTTGTAACAGACCCTATCTTTAATCTCCTTATTTTGGCAAAATCAACAGCAGCCTCAAACCCTGCCACCTAACCAGTCATTCTGCCTCACTTCCTATTTCTAAGCCCAACCGTTGAATCTAGGGGGAAAAGAAAAAAGTTTCTGCAATTTCAAAGTCGGTACAAATTGGGAGATCGGAAGAGCACAAAAACGGGGCAACAGCTCCAGCAATTAAGATCGGATTTGAACGGGAATCTGTCAAGCAACCATTATGTTTTCTAAGTAGTAATTTTTAGCACCTTATTTTATTTTTGACCGTTTAAGATTTGTGTCTACAGCTACATAAGAGAGGCAGTGTCAGCGGCAGCATCGGTACTTGGTGGTGGTGGTGCTGCGGTGGTTGTAGACATTGCGGTATTCGGAAGTGGCATTAAACCTGTATTGGTGTTTAGGGACCGTCTGGATGCTAATGATAATTTGGTCCAATCTGCTTTGAGCTACAATCTACTTGGTGGTGTATTGCAAAGATTAATAAGGGGAAAAAGAAGAGTTAATGTGTCACCTTTTGATTGAGGAAATTGCTATGGAGACATGTAAATGAGACAGCAAATTTGGGCTCTGGTAAAATAGGGTGTTTTAAGTTGAAATGTCATGATTTGATGCGTTATTTGCTTTCTCTTAAACATATAAATCCTTCTGGTGGGGTGTAAATCCTCATTTGTATATATTGATATTGGCATTTCATGATTTCTAGTATGCGTTTGTTATTTTCCAATAGATCTCCAGTCTGAACCAACAAGGATAAAAGTTAAGTAGTACCAATGATTGGGCTGTTGGAAAAAGGAAGAAACAATAGTTTGCATCTTTATCAAACAAATGGGGGCGGGGTAAGAATCTTTTCTTATTTTATTTCTTCCAATGTAGTCGTCAAGTCCACAACATGATATGTTGAATAATTTATGTAGCCATTTTAAACCTGTCGATTTTTCAAATGTATTTTTTTGACTGTTTCAATGTGGAGGCATTTTATGTCAGATATTCTGTTGGAAATAATTTGTTAATATTATTTGATTTATTAAAGATGTGGTGGCATTTCATGTCAGATATTCTGTTGGAAATCATTTATTTATATTAATTTGATTTATTAAAGATGTGGTGGCATTTCATGTCAGATATTCTGTTAGAAATATTATTTTATTATTTGATTTAAGATAATAGTGTTAGGATCGATTTATGTTCTGATGTTACTTTTTATGGAGGAAGTTGTAGAATTAGCATACAAACTTTGCAACTGAAGTTGAAATGAGAAAACTAAGAAAATGGATGAACAATAAACAAGGAGCAAACTTGTAGAAGAATTTCAATACTTGCAAAATGATTACAACACCTTCTCTCTGCACATAAGGATAACACAATGAATTATTTTTCTCTTATTGTAGGAGAAATCGACTCTATTATAGGAAGGAAAAATCAAAATACACCTTTAGGAGAAACTTCTATTTTTTCTCTCTAAAACTCCTCTCTCTTTTTTCTAGGAATAGGTTATGGAAGCTTATGAACTATTGCCCTATTTATAGAGTTCATTTCTTAACTCCTAAGAAAATTAAACTGTCATAGACAACCCATGCTTGGTTGTCGCTAGCTATGCGGTCATCAAATTCGACTTGAATTCTTCCTCTTCTATTACAACTCATGCTTAGTTGTCAAGAGTCCAATTCTTAGCTATTAAGTAATCTTACCCCGCATTTGACTTGGTCAATAGAAGTGTTCAATTCAGTTTTAAACTCTTAAGGATAAACTTTATCCTTTAGCAAGTAGAAGAGTTCGATTTAGATTTGAACTCTTACTTTTCAAAACTTATCTACAACTACTATAAAAGTGGTTTTACCATAGCAAATAGATTGTCTAAACTTAAAATTAAAAAAAAATAAAAAAATTCAAGCAAGTATATACCTTGGTTAGAAAATTAGAACATAGGTATAACATTGAAAGGAACAATTTGCCAAGAAAAGTTTCTACCTTTCTACCTGTACTAATTACGCATTGTATTAGCAAAAGGAGGAAAATTAATAGGTTTAGAAACTAGAAAGTAGATTGTATGCGGCAATTGTCTTGTTTTCTAACAAGAAAACGCTGATTATAACCAAGACCAGTTCTATTTAGATAGTTGACATTACTCATATTATTATTATTATTATTATTATTATTATTATTATTATTATTATATATATGACATATTGTAGTCAAATTTGTGGCCAAGCTCACAAAGTCAAAACGGGAAATCAAATCATGAAGTGGGATATTGGATTTGAATTTCAATGGTTACGTGCCGTAAACCTTATCATCAAACAGTAATGAAATTAAAAGTTATTTTAGTCTATCAACATTGATAGTATTAAATTATATTGTTAGTTAACAAATTAAAAAAATACATATATTGATAGTGTTAAGGAAGTTGTTAAAGAACTTTTTTTGATGAGTTAATTGTGTTGTTAAAGATAACAACAATTTTAACATTTTACTAGAATTAATATTTTTGAACAATTCTTTTTTTATTTATTTAATGAAGTTATTTATTTAATAACTTTTGACAAGAGTGAGGCCTATTTAAATTTGAGTAGATTTTAGTGATTTTGTTTAACCCAACTAATGCGACACTTTAATGGTTGTAAAATTTAGCTTGCATCTATGACATTTAAAAATACTTTAAAATGTGCTTTTTACTTATGTAGATAGCTAAATTTAACAATACTAATATAGATGCTTTTATATTTGCATACATTGCAGTTGTTTCATTTTCTTTAATGATTATTTGAATACATGTCCAATAACCATATACAAAAATTTTGCTATTTAAAGACCAAAAACTATAGTATTTCTATAACAACAACAACAATCACTAATATATAAAACGTGGAATCCTTGTAAAACATTTGAATTCCACCTTTATCTCTACTTTTTTATTTTAATTCTCAATTTGCCCTTACTTCTCATTATTCCTCATTTATTATAACAATCCATTAATGATAATATTCAATACAATTTAATTAATTAAACTAACATATGTTATCCTTCAAGCCAATACTTTTAGTTTTACATGCTGAAAGAACTTATGAAGAGGCTACAATAATGTGAAACTTAATGTGTGTGTGTGAGTGTGATTCAAAACAATAAAAAACTCTTTTCATGAACACAAAAATAATTATTTAATTATTTTAGCTTAACACAAATAATTTCTCAAGAAACATGTTTTTCTTAACAACATGCATAAATAATTATTTAATAATTTTTAGTGTACTACTATCTAATAATTCTAATATCAAGATTAATCTTTAGTTTTTATTGTATTTAATTTCAATTCAATTTCAAGATTAATCTGTAGTATTTACTGTGATTAATTTTAATTTTAACAATTATTTTAATAAAGAGTTTTGAAATTGAAATTACAATTGTAATTCTTATCCCCAAACCTCTCTTAAAACAATTATTAAAGATATATAAATTGTAACTCTCATTTGAATTTTTTAATATCAAACTCTTTACCCAACATTGTTTAATTCATTAATTTCTATTTGTCTATTATTTAATTTAAATTCTATTATTAATATTTAGTGTTTATTGTGATCAATTTTAATTCAATTTCATGATTGAAACATTAATAATAAACAAATACAAAGTAAGCATAGGTATTTCTTCAAAGTAATATTTTATAAATGTATTCTTTAAATAATACTTTATAAGAAATTATAAATGATTATAAACTTTTTTATCTTATGCAATAATCATACTATAAATTTAAATATATTTAAATATTATGATCAAGCGCATATGAACCAAATGGTCCAAAATTAATTATTTTATTGTATCAAGTTTTAGTATATTACATTATATATTATCATATAACGTGCAAAGCACGTTTTAATTAATTAATTAATAATAATAATAATAATAATAATAATAATAATAATAATAATAATAATAAAATGCAAGATGTGAGATTGGAGTATCTACTACTTTGGTACTGCTACCTCTATGCAGTAAGTAGCACTATTGGTATTCAGTCCTAAAGGTATGCACTGTAATTTACTTGATTTAACTTATCATTTAATGACGTTTGTTGGATAAAATATCTAAAGTCATAGTTATTTGAGCGCAAAACTCTCTAGAGGTCAACAAATTTTATTTTGGAACATGCACATGCACATACGTATACGAATCTAATATCTTCTCTAGGGAAAGCGATTTTTTAAAATTGTTTGGACCAACAATCTTTCTTTGTAGGACCAATACAAAATCAAATGGAGTACGTGTATCGCGGTGGTGGATGTTGCTATAAATAAATACATTGACAGCTATCAGCTATGGATTTCTAATTGTTGACATTTCTGAAGATGAAGAATTTCTTGAAATTCATTTTTCTCCTTACCATCATTTGCTTCCTTCTGACAAGTGTAGTTGCTCCTCCAAGTGGTGGTGGTGGTAGCAGCGGTGGCGGTGGGGCCAAGGGCGGTGGCGGTAGTGGCAGTGGTGGTGGTGGAGCCAAGGGCGGTGGTGGCAGCGGAAGTGGGGGTAAGAGCGGTAGTGGCACGGGAAGTGGCGGACGGAGTAGTGGTGGTACAAGAAGCGGTGGTGGCGTTGGCGGCTCTACTATAAACGGCGGTCAATATGGTGGTGGAACTAACGTTGTGCGTCCACTACCTACTGGCCGTCCCACAAGTGGTGGCGCCACCCCTTCGACCACATTGGAGCCGTCCCGTTTAGCCATTTTTTCATTCCTAGCATACATATCGTTTGTTCTAGGGTTACGCATTTGAGTCTATAGGATGGAGAGAACAAGTTCTTTCGATTTGTTTGTTATTTTATTGGAATTGTTATAATTGAAGCAGGGAGCCATGCATAGAAAATATCTTGGATCCACTGAAGTGTATATACCACCAGAGAGCCAGTCATCGATATCAAAGTGTGCCGAAAATATAGATTAATACTAATTTATATATTAAAATTTTTTTTGTAAATATTTATATGATAAAAAAATACATTTTTGTCAAAATGTGTCAGGGCAAGGGGTGGCCACCATTGCCTACGCCCGTGTATACCACATTAGGTCTACATTAGGTAAGACAAGTCACGTGGTCCTTTATGATTGTATTTTATTATTATTATTATTTTTTTTTTGGTTTACGCACCATCACGAGTGCTCACACCTGCCGACCCCTATGTCTTAGTGTAGGATGTAAATTGCGAGATATGCCTAAATTGACTAGGGTTTGTGTGCGTTTCCACTAGCTTCCACCAAGATTCTCCTCTATCAAGATTCAAACTCAACATTGATATCCCCAACAATGTAATTGTCTCTCACCTCCTTCGCCAATCCAGCTGTGCCCGAGAGGCCCTTTATGATTGTATTTTAACTTTGATGATAATAAGGTTTAGGGATTCCCGAGTTGGTCTTATGACTTCAATATATATTTCAATAACTTTGACATTTCTTTTTTCTTTTTTTTTTTTTTTTTTTGTGCATCCAGGCATTTAATTTGTTTTGTGTTATAAACATAAAGGAACTAAAGATAATATTGAAGAATATGAAGAAGCACATGAGAAAAAACTATATAGAGGAAAATTTCACTCTTGATTGATGATATGTAGTTGAACGCTATTTTCTGGTCTTAAGCAGATCAGGTTAGTCGTTTGAACTTAATAAGCTCTTGTACCATATAAAAACTTGACGGGATTATCTTTAAAAAGTTAGTAATCTCATAGCATGCGTAGTACAATGCCCTTATACGTTGATTAGAATTTTTTTTTTAAAAAAAAGTTTATTCAATTCCATTCAATGCAATGTAGATTTTATCTCTTAATCAGCATTTTAAAAAGCACGTCTAAAAGTGAAGTGTAGGTAAAATGTGCCGATTTGCTACAAAGCATAAAGAAAAAGATAAAGAAAAAAAGGGGGTCAACTCAAAACATTGACCATTTAAACAAGATCGCGACTAGGCGGCCTAGACATGGAAAATGCATGCCTGGGTGCACTTTGAAGCGTGCTTCTGTGTGAATATAACTAAGCGTGCCTTAGTGTACTTAGGCGTGAATTAAACTGTTTTTTTTCATTATTTCTCTTTTATTTTAATTTTCATTATGTGAGATCCAAAAATAATATCAAATTAAAAGGTCAATATAAATCTGTAAAGTATCCCGAAAGTTTAATATTCCGTTTAGGAAACAAAGAAGAGAAACAACGTATCAAATAATAATATTATTAAGAGAAGTAACGAAATAAAAATTATTTATTAAACGTACATATTAACAATTGATGTATTTCTACATAACTGGTGTACATTATTCAATTAGCTAATGGTCCTATATTGATTCTAAAAATAAAAAATAAAATAATGGGTAATTTGCGCAAATAGACCCTATTGTGTGGAAATGAATCCTACAATTTTTAACTAGGCGATTTCGACCTTGACGTATCACTATTCATTACAAAAAGAACATTATCGTCCAAATTTGTCAATTTTTGTTATTAAAATGACACTTATCCTTGTGTTTTTCCCCCTAAAATATGATTATTTTAAGGTATTTTATTCTTAATTTCAAGTAAAATATATAGACAAAAATTTATATTTTTACCTGTCCAATTCAATTGTCATCATAGTATTGCCTCACCTTTACTAGGGATGACAATTTCCCCCCACCCGAAGGATTACTAGCGGTGCCCCGATTCGAATAGGATGAAAAAATGCCTCCCCGCGGGTTGGCGGTGGCGGATCGGGGCGTGATCAGCTAACCCGCCATGGGTCACGGGGTGGGGCGGATCAAGCTCACCCCGATCCAACCCGCTCCGTTTAGTGTCTTTTATTTAAAAAAAAAAAAAGAAATTACGAAACCCCAAATTTTATTAAAAAAATTTAAAGGTGTTGTGAATTTCTGGTTCTAATTTCAGGTAGTGTAGAAACCCCAGAATTCACTCTCAAATCCACAAAAAAAAATAAAATAAATAAAAATAAAAAAATTAAACGGGGCAGCCTGACCCGAACTGCCCCGACCCGAAATAGTCTAGGCGGCAGGGCCGATCCACCCTGTTGCCATCCCTAACCACTACTACCACAAAAACGAATCAAACTTTTCTGCTAGCGGATGTCTAGACCAATATGAATACCAACATGATATATCAGCCAACAATAAGAACTTTGTCTTTATATTTTAATTAAGGGCAAAAAAGTCATTTCAACAACAAAGTTGACAATTTAAAAAATAATAAGGTCTTTTTTACAATGAATAGGGATACGTTAATGTTAAAAATGTCAAATTAGAAACCATAAGGTTCATTTCCATATTGACACTAAACAATGTGGTTCATATGCGCAAATTACCCATAAAATAATTGAAAAAGACCTTTTAACTCCTAGACGCTTTATACCCGTTTAAGCTTGTAATGTTTGAAGTTTCAGGTCGGCGTTTTTTCGCGCCTTATATACTTTTTAGAACATTTTTCTTAATATATTAGACATAACAGGTAAGTTTCCTTTCTCTCTCTCATTCTTTTTTCCTTTTATTTTTGGATTAATTCTGAACAAAATAGCTCCAATATACCGGAAAACTAGAAGCATGGGACTTGGGTTTGTTGGAACTTGAAACAATTACTGGTACTAAAATGAATAACAAAAGCACAACTATATCATATTTCTCCATCCAACAAATATAGATTTGTATTCTATTTTTGTTCCTTCTATAAAAATTGGTCACTTTTCTTTTTAATTGTTGAAATATTAGTTTTCTATATTATTATTTAATATATGCATTGTTATCAATGAAATAAAACTATTAAAGTGAAATAATTAATAAATTAAAACGTATATTAAGAAAATACTTTTATATTTTAACATTCCAACAACCTTTTGCATATATGATATGTCTATTTTGTTGAACAGAAAGAGTAGTAACAAAAAAGGTTGTTATTATAGACCATAGTAATATAAGGCCAATGAGTCAGAAAGTCTTCAATTATCCAAACAATCGAACCTTTAATCAAGGGTTCGTTTAAACACTTAATTTTTTATTTTTTTATTTTTTGGGGAAAAAAATCAAAGCCTGCAATTCACTTCTCACGTCTTATTAAGAACTAGTTGCATTACTGGGCATTGCATTACCTTTGAGCAATGTTGCATTTTCAATGCCTTCTCATGTGTTTTGATTTTTTTTAACACTACATTCATCCCACAAAGATGGCTCTATATTCTTTTATTTTTTTCATTGGTCCTATTTCCTAAAATATAGACCAATATCCTTTAAAAAATGCAGTTGAAATATTTAGTTATTCTTATATGTCCATATTTAATGTGCATTATTATTATCAACAAAATAGAATTTATTTTAATAAAAAAATATTACTATTAAAACTCTATAATTAATGTTGTTCAAACAAGTGATACAAGGATTAAGATATTTATATTTCAGATGGAAGGTCTCGAGTTCAAACCATATCCCTCCCTTCCCTATTTCTCCTCCTCTCCCGTTGTATCACAATATATATATATATATAATTAATAAATGAAGAGTCTAAGAAAATGATCTTAAATTTTTACGAAAATGATTATCTTTGTGGAACGAGGTGGTACTTTTTTCTATTGCCGGAGTTAGTACTTTTTCGCACTTTGCTTTAGCATCTCCAATGCTCTAAGTCACGAACAAGGTCAAGAAAGGAGATAGAAAGTATCAAAAATAATTTGTCTACCACGCATGTTTTCTATTTTCTTTTAATTTTTTTCTTTTAATAACTTTTCATTCATTTGCACTATTTTTCCCACACTTTTCCTCCCTTATATCCCTTGTAAGGTCTATTTTTAGACCTTCATTTAAGACTTTACCACTATTATTTTATTATTATTTTTAAATTTCTATCTATCTCTCTCATTTTTTTCACTTTTCCCTCTCTTCTTTTCATACACCTCTTTTTATCAATACTTAAGTAAAATAATCATCTTCTCTGTATCTTTCGCCTCTTCACCGCCCAAAACCCAACAGGTTTTTTTATCGTCTGCTGGAGCCATTTCCATCTTCCGATCTGCAATTTGACCCGCAATGACCCCTTTGCCATCACAAGAGAAAAGGCTAAATTGCAGTAAAGGTTCCTAACCTTTACGTCCATATACACTTTCATCTCCAACTTTTAAGTTTAAATTGGACTAGAAGACCCAATCTTTGGAAAATTGGCACTTTCATCTAAATGGGTGTACTTTACCATTGAACTATTATGGACCGCTTGATAACTAATTAAATAAAATCCTACTATAATTAAAATTAATTTCAAAATCAAATCAAATTACAATACAGAAATGTGATATATATGTATACAAAGAAGAGATGTGTTTATAAACAAAAATTTTGAAATTAAGTTTTATATGGCTTTTTGATTATTATACAGACAAATCACTTTCATACTCTCATGTAATGTGAATTTTAAATTTAATTTCCAATTATTATTATAATATAATAACATTTAACTCATCAATAAAAGTGACCTAGACAAGTTGGATATGAAAGTGTAAATGAATGCAAAGAGTGTAGACCTTTGCTGCAATTTATCCCGAAAGAAAAACAGTTCCTTTTTACTCCCCCTCATCCTTTCCCTCTTATCTCTGTCACCCACAAGCTGTTCTCAACGCACTACAACACGCCGGCTGCCGCAGTTGGGCGTAAAAAGGGCCAAGCTTTCTTGATTATTATCGGGGCTGGATTTAAAGTTATCCTCAATTTTGGCGTTTCAGGTAATTACTTTAGCGTTGTTATATTCTCCTTTCCTACCTTTTCAGTAATAGAAACTCAAAAGCTTGAACTTCTGCAAAATTTTCAGGTAATTTATTGAATTTTTTTTTCTCTTTTGGGTAAGATGTTTCTAGGGTCATAGGTGGTAGTAATTGCATTTTAGTCAGTATGGATATCCTCGGTCTGGTTAATCCGTCAAATTGGTTTCTTTCTTGGTCAGACCTTTTTTGGTGCTTATTTTTAATTAAAGCCATGGATGTTGCATTTCTTGAGTACATTTTAGAGTAGGATCTTCATGGAATTGCTGGAGTTTTTTCAGTTTGAGGTCTAGTTTAGGTTGCGTATCCTGTATCTTGATCCTTCCTGTCTGATGCAGATAATTTCGATTTTCAATTTCTTGGAAGAACATGAAGATTCTAAGCCATCCTGGCCTCACGAAGCCCAGTTTTTTGGTTGTAAATTATGAGTTTCCCATCCTCACCTTCCAAAAACGCCAGTTGGTTTCTACTCCATCTCTGTGCATTTCAACTTATAATAATAATGAGAAGAGACATGGATTGATGATTAGGCTGCAATGTTGTGCTGCTGGCAGAACTCTTTCATCTAGTTCAACAGACTTAAACTTGTCCAAGGGAGATAGATACAATGGGAAGCGGGAACCAGTTACTTCTTCTTCATTGTATACTCATCCTAGTTTATTACGGATGAAAAATGAGAGAATAATGAACCGTGCCCGTGTCTATGAGTTCTTAAGGAGTTTAGGAGTTGTGCCAGATGAGCTTGATGGCCTGGAGCTCCCTGTTACTGTTGAGGTTATGCAAGAGCGTGTGGACTTTCTCCACAAGTTGGGGCTTACAATTGAAGATATCAACAATTACCCTCTTGTCCTTGGCTGCAGTGTTAAGAAGAACATGATTCCAGTGCTCGATTACCTAGGCAAACTGGGAGTAAGAAAATCTACTTTTACAGAATTTTTGCGCCGTTACCCACAAGTCCTCCATGCGAGTGTTGTGGTAGACCTTGATCCAGTTGTTAAGTATCTTCAAGGCATGGACATTAAGCCTAATGACGTTCCAAGAGTATTGGAGAAGTACCCAGAAGTGCTGGGATTCAAGCTTGAGGGGACTATGAGTACTTCGGTCGCTTATTTGGTTGGAACTGGGGTAGCAAGACGAGAGATTGGTGCCGTATTAACAAAATACCCTGAGATATTGGGAATGCGAGTAGGTAAAGTGATCAAACCTTTTGTGGAATATCTAGAAAGCTTGGGGTTGCCAAGATTAGCTGTTGCTAGAATGATCGAGAAGCGTCCTCACATTCTAGGATTTGGACTTGAAGAGAAAGTGAAGCCTAATATCAATTCCCTTTTAGAGTATCATGTTAGGCAAACATCGATCGCTGCTGTTGTCGTTCAATATCCTGAAATCATAGGAATTGATCTGGAGAAAAAGCTTCTCAACCAACAAGGATTCCTTAAAACGATTATTGGTTTGGCTCCAGATGAATTTGGGAGAGTCATAGAGAAAATGCCGCAGATTGTCAGCCTCAGTAATAGAGCAATAGTGAATCATATAGATTTTTTGAAGGATTGTGGATTCTCACCTGAACAAGTGAAGAAAATGGTTGTGGGGTGTCCCCAGTTGCTCGCTTTAAATACCGACATTATGAAACTTAGTTACGATTACTTCAAAACCATAATGTGTAGACCATTGGATGATTTGGTCATGTTCCCAGCTTTCTTCACTTATAGTCTTGAATCAACTATTAAACCAAGACATAACATGGTTGCCAAGAAGGGGGTGAAATGCTCACTTGCATGGTTACTTAATTGTTCAGATGAGAAATTTGAGGAGAGGATGCACTATGACTCCGTGGACATGGAAGAGATGGATACAGAGTCATCATTTGATATCAATACTCTGATGGAACCAAGAAATGACCAGTCATCCTCTGATTATGAGGATGATAGTGATGATGACTATGTATAAAATGAGCAGGCACTGGATAGAAGCACAAAAGAAAGTAAAATACGCTGCGGAGAATCTTGGTATTCTACGCCCTCAAATTCAGAAGTATTTTGAAGGTATGATTTTTACTTCTGGTGCTGAAAGTAATTACTTATTTTGCAACTCAAGCAAGAAAACTCTGGGGTTTAAATCTCCTAAGTAATATACTTCCTCCGTCCCACTAAGATAGGCTTGTAGGTATATTAGTAAAATGTTCTTAAATTTTATATTTCCAACAACATTAATTGAGTTTTCCTTTATCCTAGTGAAAAAAGGAACTTGCCTATCTTAGTGGGACGGAGGGAGTTAGCACATGTATTGGGTTAATAAAGCTTGTGTTCACGGGATCCTTACTCCTGGTTTAATATTGACAACGGTGATGGCATTATGAATTTGTGCTTCAGTAATTTTGATGAAATGTTCTTTTGGGTTGGTAGAAAGATTATCGATTTTGGATTTTTTTCCCCTTTAAAAGGGAGACCAGGAGGGAAAAAGTTTGGTTAAGTGGGATAAAGCACCAAGCATCACCCAGGTACTTTTGGTCAATAAATGCTATGGATAAACATGCACACTTGCATTGCTGCATCATGCTCCTTCGAAAGGCAAAACATGAGTTTTAGCCCATTAATATTTTGCACTACAAAAAGGATATATTTAACTTAGGTCTGCCCTTGCAACCATCTTTCCTATCTACCGGAAAATAAAAACTTTCTGCTGCATGTTAATCCAAGGTTTCTATACTCCAGCCCTCCCTATTCTGCAGAATCTTGGGGTTTTACCCTTGCATTGATGTGACTTTCCAGCTTATGTTCTCATCTTAGCTTACTTTTATCCTTGTCACACTTCTCTTTGGCTGTCTGTGTTCTTCTCCACCAGTCCACTACATCTGCTATGATATCTACAATCAAGCTTTTTGCCTTATTGTTGTCAGTATCTTTAGATATTCATGTTCATCTCCATATCTTGACCCAGTATCTTCATTTACACAAAAATTCACATTATACGGTGACCAGGATTTGGACTTGTGAATTAAAGTGTAACCCCTGTAAATCCGGTTTTAAGCCCCATGGTTTTTTTCCCCCCGGTTAATGATCCAAATTTGAAAGCTAGCATTTCCTAAATATTACTATTGCCTGTATCAGTTCTCTAATAGTTGTAACACTCACTACTGCTGATCCAACCTCTCAGGTCTAAAGGCATAAATGTAAGCAAACAAAGAGCGAATTGGACAGACAGGAGGCAGAGAAGATGGATGATATTGGCTTCATCCTGTTTTACTCATCTGCAGTTGTACCCACCTGATTATTTTTTCATAATTTATGATATCCCTACTTATAACAAAGTCTAAACTGCGTGCATTCGGAAGTGTACTATTATATTGCCATATCTGTAATATGTTGCCCGTAGTTTTGTTTTTAAATGTATGTGTCCGTGGCATGAACTTCCCTTTCACATCTTGAGTCAGTTGCATAGCCATTTTTGTTTTCGCATAGGCAGTACTGGACTGAAACCAGAGGAAAAAGGAGAATATATTAATGGTAATTATATTACCACTACATTATTTATTTATGACACTGCATTTCTTTTATTTACTTAAAAATCCTTAAATCAATTTATGTTAATACCCTTACTTTATTAATGCTTGACATAATTTTTTTTTGCTTCTTCCACCACCACATTCACATTTCCCCCTCAATCACCTCCATCGCAATTCTTTTTAGTGTCTACAATTCGAATAGATTCCTTGCTCTTATCCTCTTCCATTCATGCCCATTTTTTATCCCCGTAGTGGTGCCAATGGTGATCACCCCACCCCACCCCAAACCAAACGAAAAGAAACTCAATATGACCATTGATATTATTCCTTATCCTTTGTTTATTTCACTGATAATTAAAGTTGATATCACCTTATGAAAAATTAATCTCTAACTGCATAATCTTTCATTAGAAAACAATTGAAATTTAGGTGCTTGCAATGAAAATGATAAGACGATGGAATGAGTGGGTATTATTTATATTTTCTCTGAAAAAAAATGAATTGATGCAATGATTGGATAGGGTTCTTGAGTATTGAATGTCTTCTCGAATCATAATATGCTTTCAACATTCAAGAATAATTTTAAAATCCAATATATGTAAAACTGAAAAAAAAAAGTGTAGATATTAATGCGTGCATAAAAAATAACGAAATTTTAAGGAAATTGCAAAAACTAAATGTCAAAATGAGTTTTTTGGACTTGGATAATTGTCGCCCAATTGTTTTAATGAATGAATTGGAAGACTTGAATGGTAATTGTGGTGTGTAGATCGTTTTTGTTTTCTATTTTATTTTGTTTTTGTTTTCTTTCCATTTTTTTTTATAATTTGGATAAGGTTATTATTGTAAAATGATCGTGGTTTATTTATAAAAAAAAACATAAATGTAATTGTAGTGTATAACTCATGGGGCCATCACATATACGTGGTGTATAATTCAATTTTTTTTTTTTTTTTGGACTTTAGGGTCAAATGTGTAAAATGAATTGTGATGTATCTATTAAAATTAAGTTATAACTATCGTAATGTGGTGTACTAAATAAAAACTGTAGTGGTAATATAATTACCCATATATTAACTTGGATAATTCTTATTTGGACGAAATATTTGACAAAGAGAGTGACAAAATAGACCTTTGGCAATTATGATCACTATTGATGTAAAAGTGATGTGGGGTATAGAGAATCAACATCATATCATGTGTCAAATTTATGTATGCATTTTTGTTCAAGTTGCACAACTCAACTCAACCTCTCTTGTCTTCCGATCTTACCATTTTTCCATCTGACTGTATAGCTAATAGCTTCTCTAAAATGGGTGAAAATGATCTCTTATGATGCGTGAAAATAATCTCTTATCATACGTATGACGGTTTACACTTCCTGTGTTCAGTGAAATGAACATGACACTTGATAAATCTTTCGACCTTTGACCCGTGACATAACAAGCGTGGTGCTATCTGCCATGTGCTGCCTATATTAATATCCAACGACATGATGGAATATATTCCGCTGTCTAAAATAAAATAATTCCACCATTAAATTAATATATCAAGAATTCAAGCTTTCAGAAACCAGGAGCTCGATCACGATTGACGAGTTGACACGTGTCACAATAATTTGATTATTATTATTATTATGAAATTAACAAGGAAAATTAGATTAATAGATGTTTACTCCAAGGTAGCATGTGTTAAGCTATGGGTGGCTCGAACTTCCAAGCATGGACTTTTGTGAATTGGCCTTCATCCAATTTTTTTCAACGGAAGAATCTTTTAAATAATTTTTATTTTAAAGAATTTATGTTATTATTATTATTATTGGATCGGAATAGCTAGTTTGACCAAAAAGATTGAGAACTTATCTGAAATCTGATGTAATTTATACTTAAAAGTGGAAAATTTTCAAAATGTGTTGAAGATAAATGTAAGAGTGACATGTTCGACTTCGGCACCGTACGATTCACGTGGAAGGGGTTGAAGCACCATTCTTCAGGCACCACATAAGAGAAGGACCAAATTATTCGGATAGTGACTTGAGCCTACAAACGTTGAAGCGACGAGAAACCAAACCAAGCAAAACAAATCACAAACTTGGACAAAGTTAATTCCTTAACTTCCGCCAATTCAAGATATTATTAGGTAGGCAATCAAAGTCTTCCACTATAGATCAAACATTTGTGAACCTGTTGTACACCACCATTAAGATTGTGATATTTTTGTTGTAGCTAAAAAAAAAAAAAAAGATTCAAAATTTATATTTTCAGACACTTCCCATAAATTATACAATCGTTGATATTCGTATAGTTTTTTTAATTAATTTTTAACAATGAAATTTTGGATCAATATCGCTTAATGACTCTTATATTCGACTCTTAATTTCATACAGAATTGATTGTAAGACTTTATTTGTTACTAATAGTGATAGTAAAAACTCATAAACAGAGGGACAAAACAGCAACAACAACACTCTAGGTAGCAAATTAATTAGGCTTAAAGGGGAAAGATAGTAGTAGGTTTTGATAATTTTACATTGATGTGATGTTAATTTAGGGATTGATATGATAATGAATATTCAACCAACTTATAATGAATGAGAAAATAATTGGGGGTCATGTTGGGACCTAAAGACAGTTGGTTGCATGCACAACTAGATTCATTTATCTTGTGGTACTTTGTTGCTTTGCTTCCCACAGCCACTTACTCCCATAATTTAAAGACCCACCTCCCGACATACTAGATAGACAACTTCTCTCTATCGTATCTATCTCTATCGACTCGAATCTACTTTAAATTATTTTTATTAATATTTTTTTTTTACTAATAACGAGTGTCTCTTCTTCTGTCACACATGAGCATACGTACCAGCCGCCGTGCACCAGCATCAAATGCATTACATTATAATTTGATTGATAGGTTATATATTGCCTTGTCTCATCAGAACATGGCATTTGAGATGTTGGGATTGCTTCTCTGTCTTGAAGAAGGTTCTATTTATAATGGATCACTTCCATGTCTACAATGCACCTTGGAGGTTTACAAGATTAACTTAAAATTAATTTTATTTATTATATTATTCAGTTACTGTAAGTACTATAGTCTATTGCTAGAGTTCGATGACTCAAAATTTTTGTTTGGCTCGACCATACGTACAATATATATGGAAAAGCAGCCAAATGGCCAACGCCCTCCTTGCCATCAATGACCTCAATCGCGTATTAGCATCAGTTTTTTTGTCACATAAACATATGGACTGTGTATTGTAGGCCTTACAAAATTACGAGATTCATGAAATAGCTTATCTGGTGACCCTTTTGATAATACTACGTAGATTTCTCATTTCTCTCTTTGGCCTCTATCCATGAGTGTTTCTCTATATTTTAGGGTTACAGTATAACTTTATCGCTCCTTTAAAAAAAAAAAAAATACTACGAAACTTTACTAGTATTTAATTCATCAAATCTGTTAAAGCTAAAGAAACTTTCCCTACATTGTAGTTGGGTACCAAGGATTGTACGAAAAGTACTTTGTATTTAGCTCGAAACTTTTCCAAAATTTTGGAATTATGATGAGTCACATAATATGAGGGTGTTTGATTAAATTTTTGAGAATTGATTTTATAAAAAAGTACTACATCCGTCCCACAAAGATAGTTTAGTATTCTTTTTTCAGCCGTCCCAAAAAGATAATTTAGTTACTAAAACAAGCACGTATTTAATTTTTCGTTTTCATATTTGCCACTATTTAAACTATCTTGGTACATGCGAATATTAGGAAAAAGCATTTTGCAACTTTCAATTTAATTTTAATGCATTCACAATGCAAATAACCATCCAAATTCTTTGTAAATAAATATTGCCCGGCCAATTCCTTGTAAATAAATTCCTTGCAGTATTCCTTGCTATATTGAACAAAAGAACAACTAGAAGAATGTCAAGCGAACAAAATGAGAAGAAATTGTTGCTCTGCGATGGTAATGAAACGAAGCCACCAGTTATCAAGGGACGCTCGTGAAACGAATGATGAGGCCGTTGTCTATAAGGAGGGAGTCTGGGCAATACAAGAAAAATTATTCATGCGCCAAAAAAGTTTAAATTATTTGATGCTTCAAAGAATCAGATTTTGGCAAACAAAAGTCATTACCGTTTTCTGTCTTCGAGTGACTTTTAATGTTTGTTTTACAATTCATTACACAATTCCTGAGGAGATGGTGGGATGCAGCTTAAAAGAAATTTTTTTATTGATTTAAAAGGAATTTTAATTGACACCCATAGCATTAATTAGGTATGAAGGTTAAACTTGGAAGAAGGTCTATAAAATTAATGTTCTAACAAAATTACCTATCATTTCTTAATCTACAGAAAATTACTTACCGGACTATCTTTGTGGCACATGAGTAGTAATTTTTGTGAGACTATGCATTGAAAAGTAATAAAAGATAATGAATTTATGTGTAAATTTATTTTAACAAATACATGTGATTAAAAATGAGTTTGAGAGTGTATAAAAAAATAAGTTTAAGAGAAAATTAATTTTAAAAATCTATTAACTAAGCTAGGAGACGATGCACGGGTTTGCCGTCGAATTATTAGTAAAAAAGTAGTGAAATTTAAAAAAAGGAGCTAGAGTAGCTATATATTGTCAGAAAAGCTATGGGACCAGAAAACAATGAATTATTGAAAAATTATAAAGTACAACACACATGGTTGACAAAAAATTTTACATACTTTTTTCAAATATATTATCCAATTCATTTTTTGTCCACAAAGAAAAAAATTGAATGAGCTGCCACCCGCAAGTTAATTATTAATGTCATAATAGCAAGTACGTACTCAACCTTTCTTTTTCAAGTTGCAAAATTAGTCCTTAATGATAAATTTATCTGAGACAATATTGCTATATTTATGTAGTACTAATGGTGTTACAAGACCTGCCAAAGTGCCATGCAATTAATGGAATATTAGAATGTCAGTCATGATCATATGTTAAGGTGATTTATCACTTAACGACATGTGTATGCTATATATATATATATATATATAAATTAGTGTTAAATATCAGTAGCGTTTATAATATGACCCTATAAGAAAGTGTAGTACTGAGTTCATGTAATTTTCTTTCTTCTAATGTTTCAAACTTGTTAAGCTTGGCTTCAATTTCGCATTCTTGTAGGTCTTATAAAATGTATCGATAGGACTAATGTCTGACAATTTCCATCTTAAAAAAATAGAGTCTGATTGCACAATTACGATAAAAATGTTAGAAATTGATTATTACCTCTTATTGAATGCTAAATACCAAATTGCCAAAAATTTTGTAAAAACTATACCAAACTCTATCATTTGAAAAGCTAAAACCGATTAGATTATGGGTTGAAAGTCAAAAAATATTAACATATTAATAATATGCTAGTTTGCTCTCAATTAAATGAAACAATGTGTCCTAAATTATATTATAGATTAAAATTATAACTCCATTTTGCTCTATTCAATAATTAGACCCTGGAACATGCATTTTTTGGCCAATCCGATCTCAAAAAATGTGTCTTAATATCAAGTAAACCAGTAGATGGAGGATGAGTACTGCAAATTTTCCAAGATCAATTACTGTAGAAATAAGGGAGAGTAAAAGGAAAGTCTACTACGTGGTTTTGGAGTTTGACCCCAACACCCCCCTCCGATTCTGATTCGCCTAATAGTCCAGGAAGTGGGGCCCACTCCAATTTCTATATCACTCTAAAACATCTCTCTCTTTCTCTCTCCACTTGTTAGTTGTTGTCACAGGTACAAAACCAACAAAAAACAGGTCATGAGGGGGGAGACCTCTCTGTCTATACCCCTCTTTTTCACTGCCAAAGCTAAGCCCTTTTGATGCTTGTAAACTTTGGTTTTTTTCCCCCTTTGCATCTTCTTTCAACTTCTGCACCTTTTCAGGTTCTTGTTAATTGGTACGTGGCACTTTGCTTCCAAGATTCCTGCTTTTTTTCTGGGTTTTTCTTGTTTATATATACTCTTTGATTTTGGATCTGTTTTGGAATTGCTTAGCTGTTATGGGTTTTTGATCAGGATGTGGATTTTGTTCAATTTTAGTATTTCTACCATGGATTAGTTTTTGATTATCTGTTGTATGAATCTGAAATAGCATGCTGTTTATGACGCTGTCATCTTTATTTATTTTTGGGTTGCCCTTGATTCCTGCATCTTTTTCCTTTTTTCCCAGGAGTTCTCTTTTTCAGGTTTTTGAGAATTTGATTTAATTATTTATTTTTTTAAAATTATTTAGCTTTCTGGTTTTAAAAAGTATACATGTGAAGTTTTTTGGTTGACCAGCATTTCTACTTGTGCCTATCAATCTCCGTCGTTTTTTAGCCACTTAGTTTTCACTTTTCTTTTCGATATGGCATTCGAGTGAACTTTGAAAGAAGCTTTATTGAAGGCATCTTGGGGACGCTGGAACTATTTCCTTAAAGATTCAACTTTGAGTAAATTATTGTCGCAATATGAGGAAAATTTAGAATTCTGATCCATGATTATCTTCGTTGCTGATTCATTCTATTTCTGTGTGTTAGATATTAATCTCGATTCACATATTCCATCTCTCGCGTCAAGTTGTTCTGTAGTCCATTGATAATTCTGGTCTTCACTTAACTTGTCAGTATGAATCATCTAATCAGAAAAGCCCTTTGCCTTTAGGCTGATACAGTATTGTTGTATTAGTTATTATTTTCATTTAACATGTTACTGAATTTGCAGTGCGCTTTGGTGGTAAACAAATGTTTGAGCGTAATCAAAGACGTGATAGATCAATATTTTCTTGGATTTAACTGAAAGGCAAAGTGATTTTCTCTATTTGATGGCCTCAAAAACTGACGATAGACTTTCCCCAGAGATGCAACAAAAAGGTAACGGCGTTCAGCAAGAAATTAAGTCAAATGACTGCAAAAAGGGATCTTCAATTGATTCTAAAGTGTCTGCAAATACGCCATCTGGAGAATCTAATTCAAATGTCTCTTCAGCTGATATTGAACAAGTGTCAACACCTGTAGATTCAGAAGTAAATGAGAATCGAAGCTCACAGGAATGCGCTGTTGATCAAGTAAAGATAACATCTGGGCATGGGAGTGTGAAAAATAGTTCAGTGACTGCAAATGCTAGTGAAGCTGCAAGCAGTCTAGGAATAACAAGTGGAAGTGCCAAAAATGGTGATCATGTTGATTCTGCTGAGAGTGGAAAGAATAGCGCTTATCGAGGAAGCACCGGCAGTGATGTGAGTGACGAGAGCACATGTAGCAGTTTTAACAGTAGTGTCAGCAAACCCCACAAAGCAAATGATTCGAGATGGGAAGCCATCCAAGCAGTAAGATCCAGAGATGGTGTCTTAGGCTTGAGCCATTTCAGATTGCTGAAGAGATTAGGTTGTGGAGATATTGGGAGTGTTTATTTGTCCGAGCTGACTGGAATGAAATGCTACTTTGCTATGAAAGTGATGGACAAAGCATCCCTTGCAGGTCGTAAGAAGCTTCTTCGTGCTCAGACCGAAAGGGAGATATTAAAGTCCCTCGACCATCCGTTCCTTCCAAGTCTCTATACCCACTTTGAAACCGAGAAGTTTTCATGTCTGGTGATGGAGTTCTGCCCTGGAGGAGACCTACACACTCTTCGGCAGAGGCAACCTGGAAAATATTTCTCTGAACAAGCCGTGAGGTATGGATATTTCCAAATTATATCTGACATTTTAAAAGAACGGTTGAATTGCTCATCTTTTTATGTATTCGATATTCTTGAAATTATTGTATTGTCATCTAATGTATTCTCTGAAAGTCTCAATTTTAGGATTTATGCACCCTGATCATCTCTCTACTTGAACAGAAGCTCACATTTTTTAGTCCCTAATTATTGCCTCTTTCCAAAAATTCTGGCATTTCAAGAGAAATTGTGGCCCCCACTTCTATGTTTCTCCTAAATCTGTCATCTATCTTGCTCAGGGACCGGATACTATATAATCACTCTATATTCTTTACAGAGACTCTTGTTTCTGAAATGCAATCTACCTTTTGCATCCATGTTTTCAACTTATGAGTCTGCAACTCAAAACACAAGCAGAATAATTATTCATATTCTATTTATGTGTCTAAAGCCAAGGGGAGTTCATTATACAACTTGAATTATGTAATACTCTCTTTCCCATTCCGTTATCCTTTTATGTGTTTCTGTTTGTAAATTGAATGAGCAGATTTGTCTTCTCCAATTTCAAGACTTTTTATTGATAATGATCTAATTAGAAACTTAGAACCATTTCTTTTCTAGTTAAAATAAAATTCCATTTGGTTTGCTAAGTTTAGCTGTGGAATGCTGTATAGCCTTTGTAAATATTTGTCAAAGCTTTCTTAGGTTTGAAATCCTAAATGTTTACTATCTTTGGCATTTAGTAAGCTTCTCAAACTATATTGTCAATCAGGCTCCAAGGTAACGCACTGATGCAATTTCATGCAGAAATAACTACTCCATCCTTAGTAATACTATTTATGTTTGTGATTAACGTCCAATATGTGCTTTGGGAAAAAAGACATGTTATGGACAACAAATATGGACGAATACATATTCTTGTGTGACAGCAATGCTTTCCTTATCACAGTAGAAGTCTGTTATGGATCTCCTGCATTTAACATTTCCCGTTTACATTTTCACGGTGGCAGATTTTACGTGGCAGAAGTCCTGCTTGCTCTGGAATATTTACACATGCTTGGAATTGTCTATCGTGATCTGAAGCCAGAAAATGTTCTTGTGAGGGAAGATGGACATATAATGCTCTCAGACTTTGATCTTTCACTCCGTTGTGCTGTCAGCCCGACATTAGTCAAAAGCTCATCCATAGATTCCGAGCCTTTGCGCAAAAATTCTGTATACTGCGTCCAGCCAGCTTGCATTGAGCCCACCTGCATTCAGCCATCATGTGTGGTTCCAACATCATGCTTCTCTCCTCGTTTCTTTTCAAGCAAATCCAAAAAAGATCGGAAGGCCAAAAATGAAATTGGAAACCAAGTTAGCCCATTGCCCGAGCTGATGGCTGAACCAACCAATGCTCGATCAATGTCATTTGTGGGGACTCACGAATACCTGGCGCCTGAAATCATCAAAGGTGAAGGTCATGGAAGTGCAGTGGATTGGTGGACTTTTGGGATTTTTCTTTACGAACTTCTGTTTGGTAAAACTCCGTTTAAAGGTTCTGGCAATCGAGCTACATTGTTTAATGTTGTTGGACAACCTTTAAGATTTCCAGAATCACCGGTCGTTAGTTTTGCTGCACGGGATTTGATCAGGGGTTTGCTTGTAAAAGAACCACAACATAGATTAGCTTACAAAAGA
>CAVNYN010213738.1:0-30179 GCA_963692815.1 Nyctanthes arbor-tristis | reverse complement strand
TGATATGATTAGAAAGGAGTTTACGGAAAAAAAAAAAAAGAAAAAGTGAAAAAGATGAGAGAGATAGATAGAAATTAAAAAAAAAATGATAAAGTAGTAGTTGAAAAGGTAGAGAGATGTAGTTTTAGATCTTACATGTAACACGAGAAAGGAAAAGTGAGGATAAAGTGATATAAATAAAAGAAAAGTAATTAAAAGAAAAAAATTAAAATACAATGGAAAACATGTGGGGTCTATTTTATTTTTTTTATGCGGATATATCATCCTCCATGACTTTGGACCTCCACCTTGTGCGTTAGAGATGTTTTTATACTTTTTTTTGGGTTAGCAATTTAAGAAATGAGGTCCGCATTACCAAATCTCAAGATCTCGTGACTTCAAGAAACAAAGCATTTCTTACTTCGATGTTTTGACTTAGTTTGGTATTACTATAATTTCTCTAATAAATCGTTTTTACTTTACTGAATAAAAAATATTGTTGCGAGAAGAATCAATTTGGTATTTGGTAAATCTTTATGTTAAAGTTGATGCATGATCTAAAAGCAATTTTTAAATGTTGGGTAAATTTAATTATTTCATTATTGTGACTGTTTATCTGTACAAAAAATTGTATTATTTAAATAATATATTTATTTATTATTATATAATATCCTTATTTTTTCTTTATGAAATAATATGTAATATTTCCCAAAAAAATTACAAAATATTGACTGTAAAGCGAATTTGAAACTCGGTTTTGATGGAAAAAATTATTTAAAGTTAACCAATTAATAAGAATACACAAAAAAGGAATAAAATAGACATATATAGTGCAACCTAATTTTATAGTGCAATGAGAAAATTGAAATAAAATAACTTGTTGATAAGATGGTTTGTTAAACTTTTTCCATCTTCATTTAATGAGTAATTTACTGCAGACCTCCCCAGCCTTTCAATGTTTAATAGATTACGTACCTTATCTTTATTTTTAGTGTTGTGGTTCCTCAACCTTTGGGGAAATCTCTCCCCCAAATCCCCATTAACACTTCTATTTAAACTGTTAAATTTTGATAGAACGATAATTCTTTTCTTATAAAAGGTCAAGGACCTTAGGTGAAATTACCTTTATATCATTATTATTTTTTTAAATAAAAAACAAAAAAATTCAAAATATAGCAAGATAATATAAAAATTAAAACGTAAACATTCTACCCATCCTAACCCTTCGTGGGATATAACAGAAGCGCCGTTGGGTTTACATCCAAGACGGACTTTGGTAGCGGTAGCTAGATTGTAGAGCGTAGAAAAGCTTATCAAATTGATTTCTTAATCACAAACGTAGAAAATTTTAAATGAATTGTCTTTGAAATCTGTCAATTCAATCTCCAATACGGATTACCAAGCAGTGGCTGGTGTTGTGGTGACAAATTTAAGAAATTATTTCTTTTGTCAACGAAAATCGGACTGGCCATGCCCGATTTCAGCAAGGCCTGGTTGCGAGTTCAAATTTATATTTAAATATATTATATATTATCTTATCTTAATGGATTTTCGAGTCGAGATATTTTTTAAAAAAATAAATAAATAAAATAATAAATATATATAACTACTCTCCCGCTTATATACGCTTTTATTTTATATGTTTTCAATCTTATACACATTTTAATATTAATAAATATACTATATACGTATATTAGTGTTTGATATATCGATTCAATTAATTTTTTGTTATCTTCAAAGAATTTATATTTCTTTAAAATTCTAATAGTTGATAGATAAATTTCAAGTTTTGAGTTATTGAAACTTCCTTAACATTTCGATTAAGTACCTACCATGAGATTAATGACATAATACTATTAGTAGTAGTAATAATAATAATAATAATAATAATAATAATAATAATAATAAGAAAAACAACAAAGAAGTAAATTAAATCAAATTAGTTACAAAACTTTTATTTCAATTCAATTCAATATGATAAACCACATGTCATGAAACATATGACTATATGTTTACTGCATTACTTAATTTATTATTTTTTGTGAGAACCGATATATTGATAAAAAATTTAAGTTGATGGGATACAATAATAATATTTGATGATGATGATTTAGATATAAATAAAATCTTTTAATTCTTTTTAGAATGGTAAGTGATTAAAAATTAGTGTTAGGGATAAATCATATAGAATTTATCCCTTGTTGTAATATTACTTCCCTTGAATTTTTTGTGATAAGAGGGTGTGTATTTTAGAATTTCTAGAATGAATATAGTGAATAGTGGTTTTTTTGAAAAAATATGACATTATATGAGGATATACGAAAAATAAATTTTCCAAGAATATTTAATAGAGAATGAATGTGGTAAATAATTTATTCTAATAAATGAATATTATCCACACTCTAAATGTGTTCTTAGACTTTTTCTATTGATACTTATTGAACAAAGATATTGGTATATGGTAATTTTAGAGTTATATAAATTTTATATGCTCTCTTTTATATGATTTATTGGTTTTTATATTCAACTTGAAATTAAATTTATATTAAAAAATTCCTCATTAATTTTTATTTTTATTAATTAAGAGTAATGTTTTATAAATGACAATTTAATTAGTTTTGTGACAAGTGAAAAAATTGTGTTCAATAAATTTGTAATTATTATTAATATGTGTATATAAGTGAGTAGTATTGAATAAAATTGTGACTATTTAATTCTTCAAATTATCAAGCATTTTTTTGCTAATTATTATATTCCATGCAATGCACGAATATACAACTAGTATTAATTAAGAGATTTAAGCGTCTGGTTAACTTTTCCCAGCTTTTGTCTGGGTTCGTAAGAACATTAGTAACATTTTTAATTAGTTGGGGATGGCTGCGTAATATGATAACTTTGTTTTTTTTTTTTTTTCGTTTTCCCCGTATGCGTTTTCCGCCGTGGATTTGCGCTTAATTTTATAGAATTAATTTTTGGTGTCTTGATCTTATCTCCCTTTTTTTAATTAATTTTGTTTTCCTTACTGAATAATTGAATTGGCCATAATGATGGGATGCGCTGGGTTTTGGTTTATCGTTTTGGTTTATCTTGATCTGGTTCGAGTTTTTGCCGTGTTGGGAGTGCTTTCCATTAAGGTAAATTCGTTGTATTTGCCCTTAGGATGGGTAATTGCAATCCGAATATGGATTGCAGTTTTTGCATTTGCTGGATTCTCCAAAAAAAGGCGTCCAATTTATGGCCTTTTTCCATAGATATTGCTTATATAATCTATCTATATATTATTATTATTATTATTATTATCATACTTAAAAGGAAGATAGTTTCCATTTCAATTTTTTCCGTCCAAAAATACTTGCTAAATTATGATTATTACTATTATTATTATTATTATTATTATTATTATTATACTACTTAAAGGAAGATAGTTTTCATTTCACTTTTTTCCACCCAAAAATACTTGCTAAATCAGGATATCTTATCTTGGCTGTTGGTTTAATCTGCTAATCTTATCCATTAATTTCTATTTTATTTTTTAATTTTACTTACCTTTTTAATTTATTACAAATTTATAGATTCTCTTTTTATCTTTCATTTCTTTTTTTTTTCCATTTCCCTTTTTTATATTATCACCTTATTTTTCAATTTTTAATTCCAATCACCAAATCAGATTTCATTTTATTTAAATATATATCTCTTTCTTTATCCAAATATTCATTCTTTCCCCTACAAAACTCATTCCATTTAAGAACTTTCTCAAATCTTTCTCACTCTACATTTAAACTTTCCACTCATTATCTTAAGCAATTTTATTTTCGATAGATTTTTTAATTTTTTGTTTTAATTTATCTAACACTGTCGGATAACTTTCAGATTAATTTCAATATTGGCCAATATTCAAAAAAATAGACCTGTCATCGAATCAAAAAAGTTAACAGTTCAAGCATTTAATTAAATAATTGAAAGAAAAATTAATTTTTACTTACAATAATGTTAAAATTTTATTCCTTTTTTAATAGCCATCGAGACATAGAAAGTGAATCCCACATTGGCAATTTAGTAAAAAGAATTGATGATCTACACAAGCTCCTTGAAGAAATGTTCATAATATGGTCCTAATTTATGGGCCTTGAGTTTCCAAAAATTTTAAAATTTTAATATATGATTATTGAGAAAAAAGTTTATTGTGAACAAGTGAACCGTATCCGTCTTTATCTCACACTGTCGGATTATTTTCTGGATTGATTCCAATATATGAAAATGTTAAGAAAATCAGACCCATCATCAAATTAGAAAAGTTAACGATTCAATGTCTTCAGACCGATTTTAATTAAATAATTGAAACAAATTAATTTTTTTACCTAAAATAATGTGAAGTAAGAACATTCAATTTTATGATTTTTTTTTTATATTTACCTTTTAAAAGAATATTGAAATTTTGTTCCTTTTTTAAGAGATATCGAACTATGACTTTAGACATAGAAAAAGAATCCAACATTGGTTATTTAGTAAAAAGAATAGATGATGCATGCCTATATTAAGTTATTTAGAGAAGAGTTATGTATAATAAGGCTTTAACTTATCAGTTTTAAGCTTCCAAAAAGTTCAAAATTTTAATGGATCATTATTGAGAAAAAGTTTATTGTGAACCATATCTTTCTTTATCTCACACGATCATATTGTTTTCCGGATTGATTCCAGCATTTGTAAATGTTTAGAAAATTAGACTGGTTATCGAATCGGAAATACTAACAGTTTAAGGTCATCGGACCGATTTTAATTAAATAATTGAAATATAATTTTTTAATCTTTACCATTTAGAAAAATGCTTAATTTTATTCATTTTTTTCAGAGCAACTCAAAATATAACTTTGGGAATAAAAAGGGAATATCACATTAGTTATTTAGAGAAAAGAATTGAGGATGTATGCCTATATTAAAATGCTTGAGAAGTGTCATGTATAATAAGGCCTTAATTTATGAGCTTTTAGCTTTTAAAAAATTCAAAATTTTAATGGATTATTATTGAGAAAAAATTTATTGTGAACTGTATCCATCTTTATCTCACATAGTCAGATTATTTTCTAGATTGATTCCAGTGTTTACAAATGTTCAGAAAATCGGACCGGAAAAGCTAGCGGTTCGAGGTCATTGGATTGATTTTAATTAAATAATTAAAATAAATTAATTTTTACATAAAATAATATGGAAAAAATATTCGATTTTGTAATTTTTTTATCTTTACCGTTTAAAAGAGGTTAAAATTTTATTCATTTTTTATGAGTCATTGAAAATGTGACTTTGAGAATAGAAAGTGAATCCCACATTAGTTATTTGTGAAAAAAAATTGAGGATATATGTCTATATTAAACTACTTAGAGAATATTTATGCGTAATAGGATATTAACTTATGAGTCTTGAGCTTCCAACAAGTTTAAAATTTTAATAGATCATTATTGAAAAAAGAGATTGTGAAATAATATGAAAAAAGTTTATTGTGAAAGATTTATATTATGGGGGAGGTTGGAATTGATTCATATTATTCATATAAATAATAAAATAGATTCATATTATGGGTAGCACCTATATTGTTTTTTAATAAACTTTTAAACATTTTACTTAGAAGGATGTAGGAATTGATTTTATTCCTATTATGGGTAACACCAATATTATTTTTCTTTACACATACATAAACGATCAAATATTATAATTTAAATCTTTTTTATATAATCATTTTAATATTCTTGAATTGCTTATATTATTTGATATTATCATCCCGTGCAATGTACGAGTGAAATAACTAGTTCTCTCAATGTGTCCAATTAGGGCCTACCACTGCATCCAATGGTGTCCGGTAGAGTTGTACATCTTGTATTATAGTTTGTACATAGAATCAGTTTAGAGTTGCTATTTACTGAGTAGCACTTTTGTATATAATATAAAATACATTTGTGTATCCAGATTCTTATTCATTTAATAGAAATCAGATTCTTTTTTTCTCTCTCTCTAACTCTTTTCCTCACGTTCGTATTTCTTCTCAATCCCTAATTCTAATCTTCTGTAAATTCATCTGTGTCCAACGGACTCTATAGAATATATGTTTTAGAAATGGGCAAAATTTACAAAGTGCATTTTCCAAAGATGTACATTAGAAATAGGGTATGTTGGCTAAGGATTTTTAGAGATGGTTTTCGGGCATTTTTCTCTTGCCTTCCTGCTTGCCACCCTTTGCCAGAACTAGAGTTGTCATAACTAGCCACTCTGCCACCTCTTTCTCCACCCGAATAATGTTTGCCACGCCCCCTCTCTCGAAACAAATCGACCAGACACCTGGTTAATTGATTTGGTGTTCATATGTTTTTTTTTTTCATTTTTTTTTAACATAGTGATGTTTATATGTTTTGATGATTTGATTTTATGCTTCAGTTTTTGTGGTTTCTCACTGTAATTAATTTGGTATGTTGGTTCTGTTGGGTGAAAATTAAGGCTCTGACTGCGAAACAGGCCACAAAGAACAAGAACGCTCTTCCGATCTCCTTATATTGATGATTAGATTCATTACTCTACTGGCATAATTTAAATTGGAAAGTTTGATTTATGTGTTATTGTTCAAGATTTAAAATTTGGGAAATTGTCATCATATGGTGAAAGAAACTTAGAATTTGCCATGTTTGCCTTGCAGGAGATGTCAACTACTGTACTTGATGGAATTAATCTAGCCGCTGGTCAAATTATTTTGCGTGCAGGTAGAGGCAGAAAAAATTGGTGAACCCAAAATGTTTGATATCACAACGTTCCTAAAACTATGTATCACAATATTAGAGATAGTCCCTTTCATAAATCACCAATTTGCTTGTCCGATGTGAAGTATCCATTTTTCAGATTTAAAATATGGACCTCCAGTCATGTTTATATGGTTTGTAGTGAATTTTAAGAAAGAAAATATCGCTCCTACCAGAAAAATGTCATTTTTTTAACTGCTTTAACCACCATTTTATTTCTCTCTTCTTACTCTTCTGGCACCAGCCCCTTTTTGCTGGCGGAATGGGCCGCTGGTGGCTAGTTGGAGATGAGGTTATAGAAATTGGTATTTTTCTTTATATATTTTATTTCTTTTCCAGTTTTTTAGGTCCAATATCCTTCCTCGTCCATTAGATGATGCTCCAAGGAGGCTTTACCTGAAATTAAAGAGCGAAAATGGATTCATGAAGGTGTAATTGCTGAATCGCTTCCCAATGGTATGTTCCGCGTTCAGTTAGATAATGAAGATTTGATTCTGGATTATGTTTCAGGAAAGATCCAATGTAGTTTTATATGGATACTGCCAGGGAATAGAGTCAAAATTGAAGAAAGTCGTTATGATTCAACCACAGGATGTATAATTTATCGACTCCGCAACAAGGATTGGAAGGATTAGGTGGTTTTTATTCAATAAGATCTATGAAAAATTTCAAGAAATTTATTTTCTTCCTAGAAATAGATTCAGAATTAAGATTAAGGAATGAAAAATATGAAAATAAGAGCTTCTAAATTTTGTGAAAACTATCCACTAAGCCTTAGGTGGGGGCGCTAAATGATTATTCAACAAGGATAATCAGACTCGTTAAATGACTCGATGTACAAAGTACAAATAAGGAATATGTTTTGATATGAAATGGATATATCCATATCTCTAACTCAAATTTATGAGATGATAAAATCGGGCAAAAACTATACCGAGAATCGGTTCACGTAGAAATGGACGTATTGGTTCATGTAAGAGTGCGTGTAGAACATATCAAAGAGCATGCATTCATATTGGATGACATTATATATATATATATATATATATATATGTATATTTGCAACGTGATCATCTCAAAAATTTTGAAGTTGGGATTGCTATGGGATAGTTTGTTTCTATTATAGTTGTTTATATGTTTAGATATTATGGATTCAATTACCATTTTCATCTGCTTGAATTATCATTGTTGTGGTTGTGATAATTCTCATGTCTTTCTCGTTCCTACATATTTAATAACGATTGTGGATTGTTTATGGTAATCCCGTTGGCTATAATTTATTCATTATACTTTACGAAGAACTTAAAGTTGGGATTTATTTGAAAAGTTGTTTTAAGTTATTTTGAAATTATTATGTTAAATCCTATGGCCTGGTTTCATAAAATTTTATTCATGCTTTGTTTTTGTTAAGCTACTAGGGGTGGCCACAATTTTTAAAAACCAACCCACTGTGGGTTGAGTTGCTTCGGTTTCTGAGTCTGATTGGTTTGGGTTGGTTTTTAATTTACTGATTTTAATTAATTTTGGCATTGGGTTGGGGCGGGTTGAATAAATCTATTTAGAACCAATTCAATCCGCTTCTTGTCTTGTGCTAAACTACATTTTTCTTCTCTTATTCTGAGGCTTCCTCATACAATTGTCCATATTGCCTCCACCCATTTGCAATATGCCGTGCTAAACGACAACAACTTTCCTTTATAAATATTTATTTTTATTTTTTGGATTTTTCTTTTAATGGTTGTTTTCCTACTGGCTAGACGTGCAAATTGATCACTTTCAAACTCAAAGTTGTTCAAAGTTATAATTAAATTTAAAAAAAAAGGATAAAATAACACCAAATATAAAAAAAAAAAATGAAACGAGGGTGTAACATATATATGTTAAAAAAAAAAAATGAATAATTTCTACCGTGTAAAATATGTCTTTTATCCCTTCCGTGGGTTGGGGTGGGGGGCCTTAAACTTTTAATTAATGGACATATACATAATATACTAGTCTTTTTTCCTTTAATAATATCATGCTTATATATACTAATTATGAGTAATTTGCACGTCGTAATTATCCTTGACTTATACGTCTATACCGTCATACGTCAACTCGTATTCTATCACTTATTTTTTATAACCAGTCACGTCTTCTCGATATTTTGACTTGTTCTCCTCCTTACTTTGCCAATTATTAAGCAAATTAAAGACATATAAGTTGACTGCATAAAAAATATTGACTGACAAGAATATTTTGGACCAAATATTACAAAAATTTGTTTGTTTGTTTTCATTTTTAACTCGTCGGTTCACAAGTTTGCCACGAACCACAAACTTGAATGGTTGAGTGGCTTTTAGAAGACACATTAGATCACTTATTGTCACATAAAAATCAATACTTAACAAATTCTTCCCTTCAAAATTGACTAGAAAAAGGAGAAAGGCAAAAAAATAAAAAATAAAAAAATAAAGAGAAAACCCAACCCAAACTGCCCCAGGATTGGGTTCAAGTGCCAGATGGTTTTGGTTGGATTGGCAAAGATATGAAACCAAATAGAAAATAGGTTGGGCTACTTTTGCCCCAAAACGACCAAAACCAGCCAATTGTCCACCCCTATAAGCTACATTGAAATTATTATTGTATATTCAACGTATTTGTCCAATTACTTGTTTATGAAATTATTTTTTCTTTACACATCTCAAGCAATTTATAGATCATTTTCCGCCTATATTGTCTTCAGATATGGAAGTATAGAAGAAAGGTTAATTAATGCCAAATTCACTTATACCTACAGGGAAGCCAACCAGCCGCATATTTCCTTGCTTCTTTAGGCTATACGCTACGTATTAATAGTATTTTTGCAGATAGTTCTTTGCATAAACCATTGTTTGGACTTTGGCATAGCTAAGATGGACATATTTTTACGGTTAGCTTCTTAAAGAGTTTGATGTATATATATGGCTTGCTTTGTTGCTCTTGGAGAGGTTTTCGTTAATGTCATCCCCTCTCATGTATTTCATTGATTGATTTTAATAAAAGGGTAGGGGAATCGAAACCTCCCCCGCGCTCAGTTTAGGGGGAGTCATAAAAACTATACCGACGCTATTGCAGTGTTTTTACCCTCAAACAAAAAAAAAAAAATAAAATATTCCACCTATATTTTGAAGGAAGAAAATCGTAGGGAATTATAAAAGGCGCCTGCCGCCAGGTACCCCGGTACGAATCAACCATGCAAAAAGTAACTTTGAAACAAATTTGCCAAGATATTGCTGCCGTAACGCTCCCAAAAATTCTTGGCATTTATTTTATTAAGAAATCATGAAAATAATAGCAATTTCGATATGAATTGTTATGACAGACCTCTTCTTGTAAGTGTGACACATTGAATATACTAGTGAGAAAATTCACTTGATATGCAACATCACTAATATATAAAGGATTAATGTCACTTATAGTCCCCAGACTTTCAAGTTGGACACAAATTTATCCCCATTCTTCTTTTTCATCTAGTGAGTCCCCAATCTTAGTTGAAATCCTTCAATTCGTCCCTGTTAACGATTTCCGTCTAAAATTTCCGTTAAACGAGCGCGTGTTGCACAAACCTCCAACCATCATAGGCATTATTGGTAATTTAGAGTAAGGCGTGCACATGGTTTTGTCATTCTCATTTTACGTCCCCTATTGATTAATGTTTTCGCGATTTGCATCCCCATATTAACGAGCATGGTAAACCTGATATCCACATACTTTCGATGATGGCAATACTCTCATCCCCAGTAATTTATGCATCTATTCGTCAAGATCCCCAACAATTGAACAAGATTGTGAACAAAATACACACATATATGACAGCCAAAAAAAGCCAACAACAGTACACATGTAGCTATCATAATTTAGCTAGCTAGTTTAAATATTTTTCAGCCATTAATGGTCATACCTAATTACTGCGGAAATATTGATCTCTTTACAACTAAAAATATGTTTATTTTAAGCCCAACAAAATCAAGCTTGCTAATGAAATTTCAACAGTTTGCATATAGTGTACAACATTACATGTGCACATAATATATATGTGTAGACAAAATTGAAAATATTTTTATTACAAACCGAATACAAGTTGAAGAATCAGTACCATGTACTAATTATAGAAAAAAATCATTAAAAAATTACAACATTATACTTTTCATGATCAATCTGTACATGTCTAATTCGTACATATATAAACTCAAAACTCTGATAAATATATTTCTAATTAAATTCAAGCCCTAAATTATGTAGAAATTATGAAAACAACTAAACATTGATTTAATTTTCTTTTGATTCTCCACAGTTTAGATCGCAGTACTGCAGCCCTTGCAATATTCCATTTCTTCTCTCAATTATATGTACTTATTAGGGATATTGATGAGTAGATGCATAAATTACTGGGGATGAGAGTATCGCCATCATTGAAAGTATGTAGATATCAGGTTTACCATGTACATTAATCTGGGGATGTAAATCGTGAAAACATTAATCAATAGGGGACGTAAAATGGGAATGACAAAACCATGTGCACTTATTACTCTAAATTACCAACAATGCCCTTGATGGTTAAAGGTTTGTGCCAGATGCGCTCCTTTAATAGAAATTTTGGACGGAAATCGTCAACGGGGACGAATGAAAGGATTTCAGCTAGGATTGAGGACTCGCCAGAAGAAAAAAAAAAGAATTAGGATAAATTTGCGTCAATCTTGAAAGTTTGGGGACTATAAGTGACATTAACCCATATATAAAAGATAGAATCCTCGTAAAACAATTGGATTCCGCCCATTTATTGCACTCTATTGGTTAACCAAAATATATAAAAATACTGTATAGAAATTAAAATACTGTTAAACTAAAATATTACACTCTATTTATTACACTCTTATTAATCAGTTATTATAAAGAAATTAATGTATTTTGAAACTTTCCTTAAAACAATTTGTATTTATAATATTGTTTTAATCTTTTGTGTAGTATTTATTGTGATTGATTTCAATTTCAACTGTTATTTCATAGTGTGGTAAATTGTAACTAGCTATAGATTTTTTTTTTAATTTTAAATTCTATTTTTACTTCTAATCCCATATTATTTCCTTAATTTCAGTTAGTGTATTGTTTAAGTTGAATTCCAAAATTAATCTTTAGTTTTTATTGTGGTTAATTTTAGTTAATTTCAAGATTAAAACTACAATATTTAATACAAAGCTACCATATTGTTATCCCTTTAAATTAGTTTTTTACAAGAAATTTGCTTAAACAATACGTTTTAAGAAATCATAAATAATTATAATTTTTTCATTGAAGAAGTAATGATATCATAGATTTAAATATATTTAAATACTCTCAACAATCTTAGAAATCGAAACCTAATTATTTTATTGTTCTAATTTTTGTCTATTACATTATATGTTCTCATACAATATGCAAAGCATGTTTAAATTACTAGTTTCTCTAAAAGAAAGAATGAAAGCTTCTCTTGTCCCTTTCCCTTAAATAAACCTATCCAAAAGCTAGATAGAGTAGTACTTGGAGGAATTAGCACAAGATCTTAGGAGAAAAAAAAAATCTATTAATTTAGGAGGAACTTTGGAAACTGAAGAGGCGAGAAAACCCTATCCTGAGCCGTGTGGCTGAGAGCTCTCTAGGGTAATTTGATACTCCCTCTCTCCTATAAAGATAGTTCACTTCCCATATTGAACATAGATTTAATGTTTTATTTTCATATGTACTCCTAATTAATTATTGTTATTCAATTATCTATGCATTAAAATATTTCAAACAATTAATTATACAAGGGTATATATGGAAAAATAAGGTAAAATTACATGTTATAACCACATTACCTACTAAATTTTAATCCACGTAAAATTACCTACCGGACTATCTTTGTGGGACGGAGGGAGTATAAGATTTTGATCGCTAGTGTACGGGCCCAAAAATGTGATTCGCTGTGCATCATTTGATTACATCTGGGTTTATTGGTTAAACAGTTAAAAGTATCATTTTTGTTGGCCTCACTAAATTCACTAAGTGGACTTACTCTATTTTTACACTGTGTGTAGAAGATCCATTAGGAAATGCTCAAGGTCACCGAGAGTAGTTGGATCCCGTTATGTACAAGAAATAGAGGGTGTTGAGGTGACAAAAGTAGCGCCAATGGCTGCAAAAGTCATGTTGTTAAACTATTGCAGTAACTTGTCATTGCTACAGCGTCGTTACAATAGCCCCGCATCTCTTGAATTATTGCAATGATGTTGTTGCCTCTATAGGTCTGACACATATGGCAATAACAATGTCGACCCTATAGGTGTCATATAGAGGCGTACTGTCGCCCCTAAAGATAGATTAAATGTTTTAAAAAAAAAATGTAGGGGCAACCATCAATTTCTTCAAAAAAATTAAGAAAAAAATGTACATGAATCAGCCCTTATTCCCCAAGCTCATTGTTACCATTACTCTCTCACAAATTACAATCCCACATTTCTCGCAACACACTATTCACAAACACAATGTCAATCCTACAGATGGAAAGGGTAAGCAAATTAATTAATGACGCAAATAACTAAACTAAATTTGACAAAACAATACTTCAAAACAAGCCACAAAATCCAACTCCACCAACATATCTCTACTTCAGCAATATAAGCTTGCAGATTCATAATAGGAAAATCCATTTGAGATCACGAAACTACTACTTTGCTGGACAAGGATGTAAACTCCTAAATTTGTTCCAACCTAATTTCTTACATCTCTTAACTATAATTTTATTATGTTGTAAGCAATGTATCTTTCATTGCCAATATAATTTTGTATGTGAAGTTAATGTATTAAATTTTCAGCCATAATGAAAGGAAAAGCAAATAACTAATTTTAGAATTCATTTTATGGGACATTAATTAGCCAACTAAAATGTCCTGTTCTTTTACTCACCCTTGATAATTTCCATGTAAATCAAACAAAACTACAAAGTAAGTCTCTGAAAACACTTCTCAACTACAACATATATGGTAACTAAAATTCTAATGGTGCATATAAAGTTCAAATTTAACAATATGTGCTATATTTCAACCATATTTGCTAACTCCAATTCAAACATCAAAATTATGCTAATTTCAACAAAAAAGATCCACATGAACTCAAAGTGAAGAATACATGATTGGCCAATTTGAGCATTATTACAGGCCAACTAAACCTTTTCAGATACACCATCAGAATCTCAAAAAGAAGAGAGTTAAAACATAGAGAAATTAGCTACTGTGAGCAGTTCTTGGGTTATGCCTCTCATTCCTTACTCTAAAAGGGTCTTTGGATTTCTCCTATAAGTTAAAAAGACTCAAATCAATTCTAAAGCACTGGAATAAAGAAGTTTATGGCAATCTTTTTCACAATATTAGAAAGGTTGAGGCCACAGCACATGAGATGGAAAGAAAAATTCAGGCTTGTCAATCTCCTGAAGCTAGGGTTGCTGCTTCTCCAGCTTATGTTAAGTTGAACAGGTTGTTGAAGGAAGAAGAGCTTTTTTGGAAGCAAAAGGCTGGAAATAAGTGGTTAAGGGAAGAGGATAGAAACACTAGATATTTTCATGCCTCAGTGAAGAAAAAAGGAGAAGAAGTAAGATTCAGTGGATACAACAAGAAGATGGATCTGGTATTGATAATCAAGACTGTATTAAAGCCTCTGCAGTGGCCTTCTTTCAGCGACTGCAGTGGCCTTCTTTCAGCGAACGTTTCAAGGTGAGCACATTACTAAAGATTTTTCTTTATTGAATAATATTCCTCAGCTCATTTCTTAAGAGGATAATCAATTTTTGATTGACCTGCCTGACGAAGAGGAAGTCAAGTCTGTAGTTTTTAGCATGGATAGATATAGTATGACTGGACCTGACAGCTATAATGCATCATTTTATCAGGACTGTTGGGAGGTTATCAAAGGAGATCTGCTAGAGGCATTGCATGAATTTTTTTTACAGGTAAGATTCTTGCCAACTGAGTCACGGCTTCTACTGCTGTCCTTATTCCTAAAGCGGCTAATCCTAAAGAAGGGAAGTACTACAGGCCAATTAGCTTATGTAATGTATTTAATAAAATTATTACTAAGCTTTTCAAACCCAGATTGGCCAAGTTACTTCCTAGTTTGATGCCTAGGAATGCTTCTGTTGGTGATCTTGCCAAAGATTCATTAGGACATTTACTATACTCTTACTGTGCTAGTTTGGGACAGAAATCTATTCTTAAAGCAGAGACACAAGCTATTTTGTTAGGTATTAAGGCTTATCTTTAGAAGACGTGGCTGAAAGTGAATGTGGAAACTGACTCCAAGCTGGCCGCTCATCTGATTAATAATCCTGGGAAGGGACCTTGGTATTTACAATATATCTGGGAGAGATCATGGGGTATTTAGCTAATCATGATATCACTATTAGGCATGTGTGGAGAGAGATCACTGCTTCAGTAGATTGGTTTGCATCTTATGGGCACAAATTTCACCAACTAAAGTTCTTAGATTATTCAAATCTTCATGGGAAAATCATTGGTAGATTAACGACTGATAGAATGCAGATTTCGCAATTAAGAAAAGTTAGAATTCATGTTTGAACTATATAGTTGTCAAGGTTTTTTGTAATTCTAATGAGTCTATTATCATGCATTTAGATATAAGTTCTTAGACTCTGTATTCCTTTATTTGTTGTTATGCATCTATAGAGGTAAGGCTCATTTACATCCCCCCCCCCCTTTGTATTTTGTTTTGATAAATTGAGTACCAACCTACAATGCATTTGATTAATTTGGTTTGGATTGCTAAACGTTCCCAATTACTTAGGCGTATAATATACACACAGACACACTTCCTCTCAAAATAACTTGAGCACCCTAGACTACTAGAATACTAGATATGATTGCTTAACATTCATTAATGAACTTCCAAACGCCACACATGCATATCTAATTTAGCCATCAAAAGGTAAATTATATTCTCTTGGGGAAACTAATCAAAAAAAATAAAAGCCCATGACATACCAGGTGATGGTTTGTTCCTGAAAGCAGTAAGGATCCGAAAAACAATAAGGGCACTGGCCCTGAACATCATATCCAAAGGAAATGGAATTAAGACAATTGCTGAAAACGAAAAAAAAAATGTAAAAGAAAAAAGGGAGAGCAATTCAACAAAAAAGAAGCAATGTGCTACTTGAGTTACCAATTCTCCAATCATGTAAGAAAATTACAGGCTTCATAATAAGTCTTTGTGTTCCTCCTATCATTCCCAAATCCCAAACACTAAACATCTTTCTCTCTTCCGATTATTAACTCATAGAGGCGGGCAATTAAGATGACTGGGAACAAATACAACTGTCAAAATTGGAAAAACTGAATTAATTCTCCGTGAATCTAAAACCCCACAAACACAACCCGCTCTATTTCACCACATATTTTCATGAGTATAAATTTGAAATTTTGAATTATTTCAATCCCAGGGAAAGATTTTCAACCAGACTACCTATGCTTGTAGTGGATAGATGGTTTAAGAAAAAAAAAAGAAAAAAAACAGATAAATAAATAATAGACTAACCTCTGGTGTTCAATTGGGAAGGAAAGAAAGGCGGCAGTACCAGGAGTCAGACGCTAGTCAAATCTGAAAGGAAGAGAACAGAGGAATTACGAAAAAGAATTCAGCAAAACAACACAAAACAACCCTTCGAATGTCAAAGCAAAAGAAAAGATAGGCGCCACGATCGTAGAAAGGAGCTGAGAAGCAATGGCTGATTGCTGGAAATTGGTGAGAGAGAAAGCAAGAAGATGAGAGGCTGAAGCAGTCCGGTTCACCCACCCTGCCGTGCCGCTCGGCTCGCCTAGATAGATCGGAAGAGCGTCGTGTAGCTCCGCTCAGGGTTTTTTTGATCCTGAGCCTAAAAAGCCAGAGCCAGAGCCAAAGTTGGCTTAGCTCGCTCGAAAAATCTAGGCAGAGCTTTAGCACGGGCCTTTTCCGAGCTGAGCTCCCAACCTTTTTTTTTTAATTTTTTTCTACATTAATTTAAATTTTTTTCCCTACTTAAGTTTGACAATGGCCTGCCCAGCTCGAACTCGCACATGAATTTAGGGCTCAACTTGGGCCCAAGCTCTTCTTAGACGAGCCGGGCAAGTCCACGGGCTGTCCGAACCTACCGGTTTGTTATGCATACCTACACCTACTATGGGCGGGGTTACACCGTCCACTTCTGATGTGACTGGACACATGGGCGCGCTGACTAGGTATTAAAAAAATGAAGTTCAATTTGAGAGGGCTTGTAGTCGAGAACCCCGGTCATTTGCCCTAACTCTAACAGGCTTTCTCACTCTCTCCTCTCTCCTCCACTCCAATCTCTGGCGTTGTAGCGTATTGGCAGTGACCGGAGAGTGCGCTACTGGTGTCTTCCGATCTCCGACGACGGCGACTGCACGGCAGGCGCTACAGTGACCGATTTGTTTCCCTTTCTCTTTATTTGGTTTAGCACAAGTGAGTTAGGTTCATTCTCGGTAAATCTTTGATTAATTCTCGTTAATATTTGTTAAATGTAGGCATTTTAGGTTGGATTTTGTAATGCTTTAAAGGTTTTGGGATTTGGGTTCTATTGATAGAGCTTCCATTCCACTGGATTTCAGTTTATAGACAGGCCAAATATGTAGATAGAAATGACTGCTAACTTTTTCCTTCCATGGCCCCTAAGAATCTCTAGATTATGCTTAATGGCAGTTAAATGTGGAACTTCTTATTAGCAACTGAAGTTAATTATGACTATCCATGAGCAATTCAGAAAAGGAAATTCATAGACAAATTCATTACCAATTTAGCAACATTCCCTCGTAATTTTAGATGCATAAAAAAAATTCACTTTTTAAAGTGGCTAAATGGATAGGCTTTCTGCCCAACATTAACTAAGCAAAACACATAATAAGTTACTCCAACCAATTACAATCAGCACCTGGCCCATCATCTAGCAAAATGCTGCACTAGAATAAAGCACCGACAGGACATGCATTGAGAATTTTAGCAAAGTAACAATACAACCTTGACAGTTTGCCTACTCCCAATATGCTGATGTCAATTAATAACTAAACAACAATAAGAGATAAAATTCTCGGCCATCTCACATCACATGACTAAGTCATAAAAAATCCTAGGGCTGTGCAAACGGGTTTCGGTCCTGAGTTTTTGAAAGACCAAGACCGGACTAAACATCTTCGGTTTGGTCCCAGTCCCGGTCCCAAAAATGGCAAGCCCAAACGGTTTCGGTCCCTGTTCGGGCTTGGATAATGAATTCGGTTTTTTTCGGGCTTTTCTGAGTTTGTGAAAAAAATTTTCTATAGACTTAGTAACGTAAAAACACATATAAACAAAGTTTATAACAAACAAATAGAAGTGCTTTATGTGCAACAAAAGTATTAACATGCATCCGTAAGGTAGAAGTACTAGACTTACTTGTATTTCTCATTTTTTTATTTTAACAAATCTAAAATTATTAAATATTTGAAATATGTATCTTAAATTAGAAAATAAATGTAAAAATCATAAATATTAGTTCTACTTTATAATTTTAACAACTTTACGATACAATTTTAATATTTTCAAAAGGTAAAAGATGGATAATTTCAACTTTATTATACATTTATGGGGATTAAATATTACAAAAATGATGTAATTGTCAAAAATAAATAACACTTACCACTTAAAATAAAAGTAAGAAAATCCATTTTACACTTTTTACTAATAAAAAACCACTTAAATAAATGAGAAGATGTATAAGCACAATTCTCCACATGTATATATATTATATAATAATAGCATATAACTTAAATAGAGTCAACAAACATATTATAAATTTGAACAATTTTCTTTAACAAAATCCTTACAATATTACAAATTCTAGTGACATTATATATTAGCACAATTGTTCTTACCTATTGCTTAAAAAATAATAAAATAATGATGATTTTTAAAGAAGTTTATTGGCCAAAAAATTCTAACTTGAAAAAGAAATTTAGTGGTATTACTTTAACTTTTTAATTGTCCCACATTAAAAGTTTTGTAAAAAAGCAATATGATTGGAGCTTATAAATAAGATGATCATTTGTGCAAGTAACCATGTAAAGAAAATTTTGTGGACTTTGAGGTAAATTAATAATTGTCTTGGTCCTTTATATTTAGTTTTAAGTTAAATGATTGTTCCATATAGAAAGTTTTGTAAAAAGGTAAAATAATTGGGGCTTATAAATTAGATAGACATTTGTGCAAATGACTATGTAAATGAAATAGTTTTGATTTTTATCTCTTGAGTATTATAAAAAGTGAAAATCGGATTTCAATTTAAAAAAAAAAAAAAGAAAGAAAGAAGGTCAATTGATCTTTGACCGGGCTTCTGGGTTTTCAAAAGAAAACCCGGGATGGGACCGGACCGGACCAGTCATTTTGGCCCCAAAGCCCGGACCGGACAGGCCCGTTCGGTCCGGTTTCACCGGTCCCGATTTTTTTTGCACACTCTTAAAAAATCCATCAATCCATAAAGAGCCTCCAAGATTGTGCACTACCACAATTTGGACAGCATCCAGATAGAATGGGTAGAGCAGAAGAATTCAACTGAAGTTGGAGGATAGCTTAAGGTGGAAATCCAATGTAAAACTCAACTCAAACATAAGAATCCTTGTTTCATATAACTTGGTCTTGCCAATAATAGAAGTACAGATGTTAGTGCATGGTCTATGAGATTCCAGATAACTTAGTCATATTCCATTTTTAATTAGGATATAAAAGTCAACATATATACTACATTAGGTTCAAACAAAGTACCATCAAAAAATAAATAAGGGAAGTGAAAAATGTTATTTGTATGAAAGTGTTTTTAAATTTTTTTATTATCGGTGCTCTATCCAAATAAGCATTTCGAGACGTGGAATTAAACAATATCTACGAAGTTCTAGTTTTTTAAATAACGTAATAGGAACTAATATTGCTTAGCATAAAACTCCAGTATCAATCTGATTAGTTATAATTTTTTTTTTTCACTTTCAGTAAATATTGCAAGTGTGGCTATGGGAAAGTGTAATGTAGGACCATGTTGGAGCCCCGGACATGGGATGTGGGATTGTCCGGACAATGTTGGGGTGAGTCTAGTAGCTGGGGCGAGCAATGGTAAGGAAGTTGTCCAAGCCGACGGGGATGACCTATCTGATCTCATTGAAAGGTGCGCTGTAATATCAAAGGAAAATGAAGTTTAGATATCTCTCGAATTTGTCAGGGTGAAGTTCCAGCCACGTTCTAAAGCAGTAATGGAGTGTCATTTGAACATTTAAGTTCTAACACTATCGTATGTAGTAAAATCGTACTGTGTAGAACTTATTATATCATTGTAAAAGTTGAGTTGTATCTAGTATCCACATTGGCCCGTGACGTTGATGTTGTTGGTTCAATGAAATTGTCGCTAATATTTGATTTTTGGTTATGTTATTTCATCGTATGGCCAAAGTTTTTTTTCTTTTGTATAATCATGTGGCCAAAGTTCGCTGTTTTGGTTGTGTTATTTAATCGTGTGGCCAAAGTTTGTTGTTTTGGTTGTGTTATTTCATCATGCGGCTAAAGTTTGTTGTTTTGGTTGTGCTATTTCATATAGTGGTTAAAGTTTGATTTTTCTTGGTATAGGATGGCAGTTGAGTGTTTATCATTGTGCTTAACTAGAGCTTTTTAGCTTGCCAATGGAATTGTTTGTTTGATAACAAACATTATCAAAATTAAAATATTGAATTGCCTAAGTAAATTGAATTTTCGACATAGTCTCCCCTGAAATTCTATATTATCCTCCTGCATAGTCAACTATAGTAAATTTTTTTCGCAAATCAACAACAACCACAATCTAAATAACCAAACATCCAGGTTTTTTCCAAAGCCAAAACCGACACATTCATTCACATATTACAAACAATACTTAAATCTTGCCAACCAACACATAAGTAATAAAAACTATAATAATTGTACATCCAAAAATGAATAAGTAATAAAAACTATAATAATTGTACATCCAAAAACGAATAAGTAATAAAAACTATAATAATTGTACATCCAAAAACGAATTTTGGTCAACCAACATTAATTTATTGATGGGCGATTGTCTTCATGCAGGCCTCAAAGAAAAATAAGCTAAGCTCTTGATCTACGTCCAGAAGGTATAGCGCATCTGCTTTCTCTGAATCCATTTCTGCATATGAAATTCAGTAATAATTACTTATGCAACCAGAAAGTAAATCAATTAACTAATCAGTGGCAACTCCATCTACCTTTTTCGTTACTTGGGATCTCCACTGTTCGCTCTTGTGGTTCTGTTATTGACTGTGAAGTTGACATTGTTTACTTTCTCAACCTCGTCACCTATCAGTAATAAAAGTTTGACATTCATACATAATGAAAAGTTATGTTATTTATCGGTTGACTAATTATAAATATTAATAACAAATTATATGTAAATTAAATTTAAGCTTAAATGTTGTTGTGAATTAAAAGAAAGAGAAAATAAAAACATAAAATTATAATTTTATCTCAATCGAAAAGAAACCAGTGCCGTCGCATCTAGGGTTTGCATGTTTGGCCCTTCACAATCATGCCGCTGCCCCACAATTGGTGTGAAGTTTAACAATTGAAAATGGATCAAGGGATATATGAAGGTTCTCTCTCCAATTGGAGAGTTTGGTATGTCTCTCTGATCTGGAGGGTTTTGTTTTTATTATTTTGTGGCTTTCTTGTGTTCCAGTATTTGTTTTTTCTAATTGTGATGTGATGGAGGATCAGCCCCATAAGGAGCAATGAGTGTATTAAGTTGGAATGTACGGGCGTTGGGGGGACCCGTGTATCTAAGTTACGAAGGATCATTCGTGAAAAATCCCCTAACTTAGTTTTCTTGATGGAAACTAAGATGTATGGATATAGAGCAAAATCAATGAGGCTTTCCTTGGGGTTTCATGGCAGTTTTCATGTCAATTCGAAGGGAAGAAGTGGTGGTTTGTTTCTATTGTGGAGCAATTCATGGGACGTGGAAATTTTGGGTTATTCAGATAGACATATTGAGGCTAGGGTTTCTACTGATGACGGAAAACAGTGGCGGTTTGTGGGTCTCTATGGGGATCCAAAGGCTGCGGATATGAGGCATACTTGGGAGCTCATTCGGTGTCTTTGTCAACATGATCAGGAGGCCATGTTGTTCTTGGGTGATTTCAATGAGATTTTGACTGACGAGGAAAGGACTGGAGGTACAAGTGGGCGAAGGGTGGCAATGGAGGGGTTTCGGGATGTTTTGAGGTAGTGTTACCTGGCTGATTTGGGTTACTAGGGTCCATGTTTCACATGGAAGAATGGTTCGCATGGGGTAAATTATATGGGGGTAAGGTTGGATAGAGGGGTGGCATGTCAGAAGTGGAGAGACTTGTACATGACTTCAAGATTGCATCATTTAGATTACTATAGTTCAGATCATAGAGTGTTGCTACTTGAGCTTAGTGGAGTGGATTGTGAATGGGGTAGGAGGGGAAGAGTGTTTAGATTTGAACCATATTGGCTAGGGGAGGAAGGCTGTGAGGCGATAGTGGAGGGGTATTGGCTGGCTTCTTCGACTCGGCCATTACGAGAACGGTTGGATAAAAGTGGGAAGGAGCTGGTCCGGTGGAATAAACAGTGTGGGGGATCGATATGGGCGAGGATTTGGCGGGTGAGAGCCCAGCTTGATGGTTTATATGGTAGGCGTCAGGGTGAGGAAGAGGGGGCTAGGGTCCGAGAGCTTGAAAAGGAGCTTAAGGGATTGCTTGACAAAGAAGAGATGTATTGGACGCAGAGGGCACGAGCGGATTGGATGAATATGGGGGGTCGAAATACTTAGTTTTTCCATCGGAAGGCAGTAGATCGGAAGAGCACACAACACCGTAGTGGGGCTGACGCTCTTCCGATCTGGTTTTGGCGCGATGATACGGAGGAGGTTGGTAGTATTGTTGCAGAATACTTTGCTGATTTATTTACTTCTTATCTGGGTGACATAGAGAGTTTTAACTCCATAATAGAAGGGCAGGGGTCAAGGCTGGAAGGGGAAAGTTTGCTGTTGCTGGAGGCACCTTTTGTGGAGGATGAGGTGAGACGGGCTATTTTCAGCATGGGGATTTTCAAGGCACCAGGACCGGAGGGTTTTCATGTATTTTTCTTTCAGAGTAACTGGGATGCCATCGGTCAGGGGGTAACACAATTTTGTCTTGATGTTCTCAACGGTGAAGGTACACTTGATACGGTGAATGATACTTATGTGGCTCTTATCCCTAAGATTAAAAACCCTGTTTCAGTTACTGATTTTCGTCCTATTAGCTTGTGTAACGTTGTTTACAAAATTGTTAGATCGGAAGAGTATTGCTAATAGATTGAAACTTGTTTTACCCACTATTATTTCACCTTTTCAAAGTGCATTTGTTCCAGGTAGATTGATTACTGATAATGCTATTTGTGCCTTTAAGCTTATGCATTCTCTCCAAAAAGGGGCTGGCGGTTCCTCTGGTTTTATGGCTCTTAAGTTGGATATGAGTAAGGTATATAACAGGGTGGAGTGTGGTTTTGTACTTAATATGATGAATCTGAGGGGTTTTCAGAGAAGTGGCACATGTTGGTTCGAAAATGCATTTGTTCTACAAAGTTCTCATTCCTAATAAATGGGAAGCCGACTGGTGTTGTCATCCCAACTCACAAATTAAGGCAAGGATGTCCTCTCTCACCATATTTATTCCTCTTATATGCGGAGGGGCTCTCAAGGTTGATTACGGTCACGGAGCAACAAGGGCAAATTTGGGGCTTTAGCTGTAACAAGTTTGGACCTCGGGTTAGTCATTTATTTTTTGCGGATGATAGTTTACTTTTTTGTCGATCAAATATGGAGGAGTGCCAGCATGTAGGGCAGTTGTTATATTTTTATGAGAGTGTTTTGGGGTAGAAGGTAAATTTAGAAAAATCCTAGATTACTTTTTCCCCTAATACTAGTGTTGGAACTCGAGGACAGATTTTGGAGTTTTTTGGCCTGGATAATATTCGCTCCCACAACACTTATTTGGGACTGCCATCTATCATTGGTAGGGATAAGATGGGTGTGTTTGGCGGGTTAAAGGATAAGGTATGGAAAAGATACAGCTGTGGAGAAGGAAAATGTTTTCGGTTGGGTGTCGGGAGGTGTTGATTAAGGCGGTGATTCAATCTGTTCCTAATTACACTATGAGCCTCTTTAAATTACCAGGTAGGCTTTGTGAGGAGCTGTCGAGTTTGGCTAGTTCGTTTTGGTAGGGGGAGATAATGGGGAAGAAGAGGATTCAATGGGTGTCATGGAGAGCTTTGTGCAAATCCAGGTTTGAAGGGGGTGTGGGATTCAGGGATGTTGGGAGTTTTAACAAGGCCTTAGTGGCTAAACAGAGCTGGCGAATTCTTACTAACCCTCATTCCTTGATGGCTGAAATTCTCCACACTAAGTACCATAGATTTTCTTCATTCTGGGATGCGGAGTGTAAATCGGGTTGTTCCTATCTTTGCAGGAGTTTGGTGTGGAGGAGGGAGCTGATTCAAAAAGGTACAAGGTGGAGGATAGGCAATGGCCTAAAGGCTACGGTGTTTTCCAGTCCTTGGTTACTGAGACCTTTTTCTTTTTGGCCTATCATATCTAGGTGGGAAGATCATATGTTGTGGGTATCTGAGATCATGAATCCTGATGGTTCATGGAATGAAGGGTTGATACGACAGAGGTTTTTGGGACTGGACAGGGAGCTCATCTTGAGCATGCCTCATGGGAAGCCGGATGTTGAGGACACAATAATGTGGCACTTTGAGCCGAATGGGGAGTACTTGGTTAAATCGGGGTACCATTTACAGATGAACCTTCAAAGCCAAGATTCTGCTTCGAGTAGGGGGCAGTTAACGAGTTGGTGGAAAGCTTTGTGGAGTATGAACATTCCTAGCAAAGTTAAATTTTTTGTTTGGAAAATATTCATGGATGTGTTACCAACCCAGGAATTAATTTGGCAGAGGAATCTTGTTCTTTCGCCATTTTGTTCTTGATGTGGGAAGGGAGTAGAAGATGTGTTTCATGCATTAGTAGGGTGTCATAATATATTGAATGCCTGGGAAGGAACCGAAATGGGCAGGGTGTTGCAATTTATGCAGGTGCTGTGGAAGTGTTGGTCTAGACGGAATTTAGAAATCTTTGAAGGGAAGAGGGTGGACGCTAAGGGAACTCTTGAGGGAGCTATTGATTACTTGGAGGAATTTTCTACAGCAAACTCACTGGAGAGCTCTCGGTGGGGGGCAAATGGAGAAACGGGATAAAATGTGGGCAGCCCCGGGGTCAAACTGGGTTAAAGTTAATGTTGATGTAGCGGTGAAAGTGGGATGAAATATGATTGCTGTTAAGGCAGCGGGCAGAGATGAGAAAGGGAAGCAATTGGACGCGTGCACTTATGTGGTTAATGGAGGTATGTCACCTTTTCATGCGGAATGTATGGCAATGTTACGTGGAGTACAACTCGCAATGGAGCACGGGTGGTCTAGAGTGATTTTGGAATCGGATGCAGTGAATTTAATCAAGGTGCTGAAAGAGCCTGAAACCAGAGCTTTTGAGGGTCCGTTAATGGTGCGAATTGCCTCTTTGTGTCAAGGGTTCGATGACTATCAGTTTTATGCTATCTCGAGAAATGCCAACAAGGTGGCCCATGAACTTGCTAGGCATTCTTTGGCTTGTAATCTATCTCAGACTTGGGTGGATACACCACTAGCTTTTATTGTTGATGCTCTTGTACTGGATTCAGGCAATTAATGGAAATGAGTTTTTTGGTGCAAAAAAAAAAATTTAAGCTTAAATGAACTTGAATTTCAAAAAAAAAAAAAAAAAGTAAAATGAGTTTGATAATGAGCTAACTATTACATTATGTATATAACTATTTCATAAAATGAGTTCAATTTCACCTATATTCTTTTTCTCTGTTATTGTATGCTAATTCTTTTTATGCTTCAACAATTTCTTTGTCTTTAGCAAGAAGATAGAAAACAATTAACGTTTATTGGGAGAAATATAATGAAGAGATAAAATCCTGGTGGAGTGTGTAAAATATTTTAGGCCCTGTCAGTTTTCTATTTAATTTCAAAATATAAATAAAATGACTAGCAAATTGTGGGTCCAAATAGCTTGACCAATTTCTGTTTTGAAATAGAACTAAGAAACTAATTTAGGCTTTACTCTTTAAGTGGTAATTATTATTATTATTATTATTATTATTATTATTATTATTATTATTATTATTATTCAAGATCACATTTTTTTCTCAAACTCATTTCTAGCCAAAAATTCACTAAAATAATTTTCCATGTTGATTCATAATTTTTCCTATTACACATTCTCGAGGAATTCAGATTTCACAAAATCATTTCTTAAATAGTCAAAATCATACACGGCCTATATCATTGTATTCATGAGTTCAAAAAGATGATCTCTATTGTTCCTGTGATGCTCTTTACAAAGAAAAGGTCTCTTGGAATTCACCTTCTTCTCTAATAATCTATAAATATAACAATAATGACCATGAAATAAATTTTCAACATATGAAGTCACAGAAATATTCATTTCTAAGGCAGTTGTCCAATTTTTTTTATGTTTTCATTTTTTGTTTTGCAGATACTGCCCGGAAGTTTATATTGGTGAGAGTGGTCATTTGATTCAAACTTGTGATGGTTTCTGGCATCAAGCAAAGAACCGGGTCCATAAATGGATTAAAGAGAGTGTGAAACATATACTTGTTCTTGTGGAAACGTTTCATTTTCAGAACATGCTTCAGAATATCATTGAACACAATAAGAGGTTTGATTATGATCATATTTCGGCAGTTGTAGAGCTGTGCTTGTAGGCAAGAGCAGAGCCTGGAGATGAAAGTATTTATTCAAGCATTCCCAGTCCTGCTGTTGAAAATGGTACAATAGTTCTTGTTATTTACTCATGGAAGCCGACTATTAGGACGAGTAATGAACATTATTTATTGCAACCGATGTTCCAGACATTCTTAAATCCAGACCATCAAGTCATGAATAACCAAGAAACAAGAAACTTGTAACAAATTCCTTAAATCCAGCGGAATGGAAGCTCTATCAACAGAATCCAAATCCCAAAACCTTCAAAGCATTACAAAATCTAACCTAAAATGCCTACATTTAACAAAATTAACGAGAATTACTCAAAGATTTATCGAGATTGAACCTAACTCACTTGTGCTAAACCAAATAAAGGAAAAAGCGAACAAATCAGTCACTGTAACACCTGCCGTTCAGTCGCCGCCAATACGCCACAAAGCCAGAGATGGGGGTAAAGAAAGGTAAAGAAGCAAAGAGAACAAGAAGATGAAGGAACCAAATAATTATATTCATGCCTTCTAGTAATATTTATAATATAGAAAGTCCTACTGCTAATCCACTGGTGTACAACTAATCGGTATGATTACACACAATTGAACAATTTGAATACAAATATGGAAATCCTATCACAACAACTTTACACAATATTATCCTAACTATACAAAATGAAATTATTCAAATGTTATTATATCTTATCCTTAGCATGCCCCCGCAAGATAGAGGATCCATCAGATACCCCTATCTTGGACCAAAGAGAGAAATATCTTGCAGTGGATATGGGCTTTATGAGTGGATCAGTAAACTGGTCTGTGCTGGAACTAGTAGAGACACGTAAGACACCAGTATGGACATGGTGATGGACAAAATGGATTTCAATCTCAAGATGTTTCATTTTTTAGTGAAAGACCGAGTTGGCACAAAAATAAGCTGCACCTGTATTATCACAGAAGATAACTGGCAGTGAGGACAGAGAAACACCTAATTCCCGTATAAGAGAGCGAATCCAAAGAACTTTAGAGGTAGTGGAAGCAACGACCCAGTATTTGGCCTCAGTGGAAGAACAAGCAACCGTCCGTTGCTTCTTAGAAGACCACGATATCGGATTGAAGCAAAAAAAAAAAACAACATAAGCGCTGGTAGATGTTCGATCAGAGGGATAACGTGCCCAATCTGCATCAGAATAAGCATGTAATGAAAGAGAGAGTGAATGATGAATAGTGATGCCGAAAAATAAAGTACCATGAAGATAGTGCAACAGACACTTAACAGTAGCCCAATGGGTAACAGTAGGCTGATGCATGAACTGGGACAATTTATTGACAGCAGAGGAAATGTCTGGCCGATTAAGTAGAAAATACTGAAGACTTCCTACTATTCGACGATATTCAGTAGCATTTCTGAGCTCGGTTCCATCATCTAATTGTAGAGAAATGGTTATGGACATAGGAGTGATGACTGGTTTACTTTCAAGCATATTGGTGTGATTTAGGAGTTGAGGGATGTATTGATGTTGAGAGAAAAGAAGACTAGTGCAAGTATGAAGAACACCGATACCCAGAAAGAAAGTTGGCCAAGATCTTTAAGGGAGAATTTAGTGGCAAGAAGGTGGATAATATTCTCTATGAGAGGAGGAGATGAACAAGTGATGATAATGTCATCAACATATCCAAAAGGGAAAAAAGTGCACCCTCCATCTGGAGAATGAATAAAGAAGCATCCATGGAAGAGTTAATAAATCCATATTGTAATAAGAAGGAACGAAGCTCAAGAAACCAAGCCGGGGTGCTTGTTTGAGCCCATAGATGGCTTTGTTAAGTTTGCACACATAAAAGGGATTGTGAGGATCAACAAAGCCGGGTGGTTGTTGCATATAGACTTCCTCCAAGAGAGTGCCTTGAAGAAAGGCATTGTTGATATCTAATTGGCGAAGAGACCAGTGATACATAGTGGCAAGAGTAAGAACAAGACTAATGGTAACAGGTTTTGCAACAGGGCTGAAGGTATCAAAGTAGTCCAACCCCGGTCTCTGGTGAAACCCTTTTGTTACAAGCCGGGCTTTATAGCGATCAATGGACCCATTGGATTTCCGTTTAACCCGAAAACACCCATCGACAGCCAACTAAATTCTGGGATGGATGTGGAGGGATGATAGACCAGGTTTTGTTTCAAAGAAGAGCAGAGTACTTAGCTTGTAAAGCATCACGCCAGTGAGGTAATGCCTGGGCCTGTTTAATGTTGGTAGGTTCAAAAGTGGGGTTTGATTCAAGAATAACAGTAAGGTCATATTTGGGATTTGGCTTGTAAATGTTATTTTTGGACTGGGTTTGCATTAGATGAGTATTGCTAGGAGGTGGCGGAATAGTGGGTATAGTTGGTGGACTGGAAATAAAAGACATGGAAGGAGAGCTGGGTAATGGCGAAGAAAGAGAAGGAGACATGGAAAGGGAAGCGGCTGCAAGAGATGATGAATGAGCGTCCACGGAGAGGTTGTAGTGAGTGATTGGAGAGGCGGTTGATGCTTATGAATTTTCGGTGACCAAGGTATAGGAGAGATCGGCTGAAGGACTGGAAGAGAGACTAGGGATGATGAAGAAGGAGCATGATGTTCTTGAGGGGACGAAGTTGCAGTTGTGTGGTGCTGAGTAAAGGGAAAAACAGACTCAACAAACTAGACATGTCGAGACACATAGATGCGATGAGTTAAGGGTTCAAGACAGAAATATGCACTTTGTGTTGTAGAGTGGCCTAGAAAGACACAATGACTTGACTTGGGAGTAAATTTGTGGGTGAAGTATGGCCGTAACCAAGGGTAACAGAGACACCAAAAGGTGCAAAGTTTTGTGTAATTTGGTGGATGATGAAATAGTTTCTCCAACGGGGATTGCATTGAGAGCCCAAGTGAGGGAAGCCAATTGATTAAATAGACCACAGTGGCAAAGGAAAAGCCCCAATAAGTAGTAGGTATGGCAACATATTGAAGAAGAGAATGCCCCATTTCCACAATATAACGATGCCTCCGTTCGGCAAAGCCATTGTGCTTAGGTATATGGGGCGGTATAGTTAAGTGAGAGATGCCATTGTCTGCCAAAAAGGCTTTAAGTGCAATATATTCTCCCCCGTTATCTGTGTAAAGTGTTTGAATTGGTTTACAGAAGTGTTTCACAACCAGGGCCTTGTAGTGTGTAAAGATAGAAACAACATTAGACTTCTTTTGCATAGGATAGAGCCAAATGTGTTTTGAGAAATGGTCCACAAATACAACGTAGTATTTATTATTGTTTTTAGAGGATGCAGGAGATGTCCATACATCAGTACACAACTTCTAACAGACTATGACTCGATATTGAAGACTCTCCAAAAGGTAAATTGTAAGCTTTTTGGCATTGACATGAATTACAGTGCAACTCTTTTAAGGATCCAGACACAGGTATTGAGTTAGACTTGACTAGAAACTGGAAAACTGAAAAGGAAGCATGGCCGAGA
>CAVNYN010213737.1:8140-85099 GCA_963692815.1 Nyctanthes arbor-tristis | reverse complement strand
GACATGAATTACAGTGCAACTCTTTTAAGGATCCAGACACAGGTATTGAGTTAGACTTGACTAGAAACTGGAAAACTGAAAAGGAAGCATGGCCGAGACGATGATGCCACTCCAATGAAGAACTTTTAGATGTGGCAAAGGCCAGCAACGGAGAGGACTGACTAGTGGAAGTTACTGGTACAGAAGCCGGAAATTCAAAAACACCATCTTTATTTCCCCCGTGAAAAAAAAAACTGTCCCCGTGTTCATATCCTTCACCTGAAACGAGAAAGGAAAAATTCAATGGATGCGTTATTAGAAATACAAAGTTTGGAGACTGAGAGTAAATTTCTTATTATCGATGGAACACATAAGACATCATATAAATGAAAGGTACGAGAAGGAGTGGATAAAGTTGCAGAACCAGTATGTGTAATGCAAAGATTTGATCCATCACCAATCCGAATTCCATCAGAGTCTCTAGTACCCGAATAAAGAGAGAGAGAGATCGGAAGAGCAGAAGTCACATGATGAGTAGCTCCAGAGTCCAAGACCCATGAGTTTATTTCAGGGTCATAATGAGAGGCATAGTGAGCTGTTGGTGCACTTTGTTGCCGGCTTGAAGACAGATCAAAGAGATAGGGTCGAGTTGTTTGATAGGCAACTGGCGTGTACGAGTAACATGGACAAAATTTAGCTGAATGACCCTGCTGGGAACAAAGTTGGCAATACCCCTTATAAGGTTTAGATGGGCTCTGCGAGAAAGAAGATTGTTGAGGGAATGACTGATGCCATTGATTGTGTTTTTATTATGTCTGGAGAGTGAGTTATTGAAATGGTTGGGTTTTGGTGAGTAAGAAGAATTGATGGATGTCTGAAACTTGCTAGTATAGAAGGCATTGGTAGGTTTCTGAATTTTGTTTGCTGAATCTTGCTGGATATGGGATTCAAAATTGAGCAGCTTCTCATAAAGCTCATCGAACATAATAGGAGAGTCCCTTGCTCGAACAGCTGCGCATATGTCTTTGTATTCCTCAGGAAGTCCTTCAAGGATTTTGATAGTGAGATCTTTATGGTAAATATGGGCATTCATTAGAGTCAATTCATCAGTAATGCTCTTGATTGATTGAAGATATTCTGTTATTGATTGAGCACCTTTAGTCATGCTTGACAGCTGGGTTTTTAACTGCATGATCCTGCCTCTTGACGGCTTGCCAAAAGTATTTGAAAGAGTATCCCAAGCCTCTTTAGATGATTTGGAGGATGCCAAAAAAAGGATTAAGGTTGGGGACATGGGTTTGAACCATTTATGTATCCATTAGATCATAACCAACAAGAAAAGTGTGGAACTGTACTCGCCAGGAGGAGTAATTTGAATTGGTGAGTTTTAGTGGAATTTGTGAAGAAACGTTGATTGCAATTAATGTAGAGGTTGAAGAAGAGAAGGCTTCGGTTGGCAGAATATTTGTGGAGGACATTATTACTCGTTAAAGTCGGAAGCTCTGATACCATAAAGAAAGGTAAAGAAGCAGAGAGAACAAGAAGATGAAGGAACCAAATAATTATATTCATGACTTCTGGCAATATTTATAATACAAAAAGTCCTACTACTAATCCACTAGGGTACAACTAATCGGTTATGATTACATACATTTGAACACAAATATGGAAATCCCATCATAACAACTTTACACAATATTATCCTAACTATACAAAATAAAATTATTCAAATGTTATTATATCTTATCCTTAGCAGGGGGTAAGGGAGAGAAGAGAGGGTGAAAGAGCAGGTTAGGGTTGGGGCAAATGACCGAGCTCTCGACTGCAAGCCCTCTTAAATTGAAATTCAATTTTTTTTTTAATACCCAGTTAGCGCCCATGTGTCCAGCCACGTCAGAAGTGGGCTGTTTAACTCTGCCCACAGTGAGTGGGTGAACAAAATTGGAGGCGGAAGAGAAGTAAAGGGGAAAGGAGATTTTTTGACTTATAAAGTATTTGACAACTCTTTAGATTATAATAATTTGGATTATAATCAGCTATGTGACATCATTTTATTGGTTGGTTATTGTTAAAAATAAAAAATTACGGCTTGACTTTTACTTTTGACTTTTTGAAGAAAGTAAAACCAATAAAATAATACCGTATGACTGATTATAATCAAAATAGATTATAATCGAAGTTGCCAAACACTTTGTTAAAGTTGCCCATAGCTGAAATTTTTCAATTTTTTCAATATTTTCAAGGATGACATGTTGTCGCTATAGGCCCAAAAAAGACGTTTATAAAAGGTGGCATTTTATAGCTACGACTTTTTCACAATTAGCCACGACAAAAGCTATAGAAACATTGGTTTATAGGGACGACATTTTCCGTCGCTCACTATAGACTTTTTCTCTATAGGGGCGACATTGACCTATATTTAACTGTAATGCATTATTTTATTCAATCTTTTCGATTAATTTAAACTGTAAAATACTTTAACATTGTAAACCAACATCCCAAAAGCCGAAAATCAAAATAGAACTGCAAAATTGTAAATTAAATAATGCACTTATCTAAGATTTAAAAAGAGATCATAGGTAATATCACATTCGAAAAGCGAAGGATCAAAACTGAAAAATAAATTCGACCACACTTAAAATAAAAATACATAAACAAACATAGTTAGTGTATTCCTCCCACAAATGTTCAATTAGTGCATCTCATTGTGCGTGTTATGCTTCCTTTTCTTGAGATCGGATGGTGGCACACAAGAAAGTCCTTGAAACAAGTTTGCTCATCAACCATATTGATGTCAGGAGTTGGCGCTTCAACTAACTCTCTAATTGGTGTCTCAAGATCTTGTTCATCTCGAAAATCATGTCGTATATATGATATATCCACTTCAGCCTACATACTAGCTAGCCCAAACAATTGGGCAATTCTTCTACTTCCAATGCACGTAATTTAAGCTACCTAGCATACCAAGAAAGCCCCACTCTTTTCCAATATAGAGCAGCCTCTCAATGTCCTTTGAATTTGGTGCTTTCAAATATTTTCCACTAAACACCTCCACCATAGCACGAAAAAATCTCTTCAAGCTTTCGTCGGTAGTTGACTCCCCAATTTTGACATACGCACTGCCTCCACTAGTATAGTGTATGCCATCATTCAGAAAGCAATTGTTATCTTCTGAATAGAGGACAAACCAAGCTGACCTAAACTATCCCTTTTTCTAAACGAAGTTGTTATCATGAACCTCTACAACCTGCAGTATTTGGAGAAATAAATGTCTTGACATTTAGAAGCATCAACATAACATTCTTTCGTTGCATCAAAATTATTCCCAAAGTAGTCTTCAAATAGCCTGGCATTGGCGACTTATGGTTTGCAATGAATTACTATATGGCCTGGAACCGAAGCATTATGTATTGGGTTTGTGTTGCTATTGCTCAATTTGGTGTGCAATTAGGATGTTATTATTGCTATACATCCTTCTTGATGTAACACCCGCAAAATTTAAGGTTAAATTATGTGAAATGACAATTATTTTCAACAATAATAGAATAATTATTTGAATTTACACAAAATCTAATTGAAGACATCATAGAGCTGAACAATTATGACTCAAATGACAACTAAATAAAAATGGGACAATAGACAAATAAATAAGGTATAAGTTATAAACTAATCTTATAGGAAATTAAGGATTTTGGGACTAAAACAGATGACTATTAAAATTTCTAGGCACCATAAATTTAAGACATAACTTCAGGGGTCTTAAATAGAGCAAATAAGAAAACTGAGAAGCTAATTTATTTAATTCAAAGAACTAAAACAAAACATTTAAAATGAAGGGTTTAAATAAAACTCTCTCAAACTTAAGTGCGTTAAGGAAAATTTTCAAAATTAATATATATCCCCCTATCAATTACTCTTTGTATGACATAAAGAGCGGATTGAGAGTGAGGAATGGCAACGAAGGCCAGCCGTTCAAGCCGTTCATTCGTGCCAAAAGTCCTTGACACAAAAACGAGGACACCCACTCTTCTTGCAAAGCACTCATGGGCGACGTTCGGGTGTGAATTGTCGTGGGGGATGTCGCGACGCTGAGTTGGGCTCAACTGCTCAGGCTATCAGCCAAATTTTGGCCAAAAGTCGGTGTCTCGGCCATGGCTGGGCAATGGCGGAAGGGGTTTTTGAGTTCTCTTTACTCTTTTCTAATGAATTAAAAGTACGAATGACATAAGGAGGAGAAGATTGCGGAAGTGGGTCTTAGGTGCGATGGGTCGTGGTGTAATATGATCTTGGCTATCATGGACGCATGTAGGCATGGGCACAGCTAGGCTTCAACCTGGTAGGCTAAAAAAAAAAAATTAAAGAATTTAAATAGTTGAGAGCTCATTTTAGATGTAAAATGTAATAAATAATGCCGTATCCATTCTTAATTTTTGGTGATTTGTTGAGACATTGAGACTTTACTTAATTAGTTAATTCAAATGCTTTTTTTGCCAAAAAAAAAAAAAAAAGAAAGGTTAATTTAAATGCTTTGACCAATTCATTCATGATTTTGATAATTTGTTGACAACGTTGTTGTGGTTGTGAATTAAAGCAGCTATATTTAATCAATTAATTTAAACTAGGCTCGCACCCGTGCAAGCAGATGGACAAAAATCTAAAGAGATCAGAAAATAAATTAAAGATCAACATCAACTCATTTATAAATAGCGTACCATCAAATATATAGATATATAGAAAAAATAAACTTGTGTGAAATTCGAAGCAAGCCAAGCCCTTCGGCATGCCAGCTGCGCATAGCACATGAAGAAATGAATTAAATAATAATATAATAATTAAAAAAAATTAATAAGATTTAAAGATATAGAAAGTAATGTATATGCACCACAAGAAATTAATTCACTCATATATAAGATAATATACGAATTATGGAAGACCCAATTTATATAACCCATAATTTTTTACAAAGAATTATCCGAGTATACTAACTGAAATATGAAGAAATTAAAAAAAAAGGAATATGAATAAAATAACACGACCGTCAAATGCTCTTTTGCCCTGCCTTTATAACCTCGCTTTGCCTACTTGATAATGCACTCCATATGCAACATGAAAACCTCCTCAAAGAACAGAGAATAGAAAATGAAAATCAATCAACAACTCAGTTTAGATGGTGTAGATGGCTTAAAAATCTTCTCGCCAATTAGTATATGCTTCTCAGCTTTTACTGGATTACTTAAATTATTAACGTGCAGGCTGCAGCAGCTCCCGTCACAAATTCAAAATGCATGGCCTTCCTGGGGGAAAAAAGAAAAGAAAAAAATACATAGACTATCAAGAAGAGGCCAACTTATGATATATTTGTTAAACACTTTTCAAGCTACTCCTAGAAGTAACAAGTCATTTTCTGATAACCCCCAAGTTTTTCCTGGAACAATACACTTCAAGCTCGAAGAAACACCAAAGCAGATCAAGTAAATCGTTTTTATCTTTTGTAAGTAATTAGAGTTTGTATTGCAACAGCCTTCAATTCATTTAGTATTTTGTGTAGTAACACTTCGCGACTTCAAGATTCAATAGGGTCTTGATATAGTGATTGATATAAAAACTGGTAGACGCATAGCAGATAATTACATTCTGGGAGTTCTTGAAAAATGCTTGTGTCCAAGAGTCAACTGCCATTATATTTCTCAGCCATACTATATAACATCTCATCCCTTCAACTTGGTTGCTAGGCGCATAACATATATGAAATTGCAATATTATTATTCAATCAAATAAGAAAATAAATCAAAGTCATAATTCATAGTTCAGAAAGGTACCTCCTCAAGATCAAGTACGCTACATTAAGCCATTAAATGTTGCACCTATCTTCCATTTATTGTCCAACATACACAACTTATTGCTATGTTCATCAAAGTTCTCTATAGATTTACATTCAAATAATCCGCATTATGTGATAAATTTTTTGAAAAGAAAAGAAAATTAGCTGATGATCTCCATTAAAATAAAAGATCACCTAAGGCATAAAATTTATCAAAAGCATTCCAAAACATATTAAAAGGCTGACCGGAATTAATATAACCTACCAGATTGCTTAGTATGTGGATATGAAGGATAATTTCATTAGACGCTAAATTGTCGTATACATGATCTAGAAGAATCATTATTATTATTTTTAAATACTAAAATGTTTACCTCATCTATAAGATAATTAAAATCTTGTTTGATAATTTGAAGTTACGTTCAAAAATTTCCAAGATTCATCAAACTCCTCTCTCCAAAATTCCTGAAACTAAACTGGCAAGTATGCATTGAACAAAATGACAAAAGATCAATATTTAAACCCATCTGTAATTTTATTTATTTATTTTGAGGGAAACTCTAATCTATAAAATAAATCGTACTCAATAAAATAATTAAATAAAATAAAAAGTGTAGACCTTTTCTAAGTGTGGAAACTTGGATATTCTCCTCTATAGACATTTACAACTCTAAATTTCATATAAGCAATGATTCTATTAGGGTCGATAGTAACCAAAGTTTGCTGTTGAAAGGCCAACTTTCATTAGCACATTTCAAGATATTTTTCACGTACAAAATTAACCAAAGACGACCATATACCCACTATAATTCGCTCTTAACATGCCAAACAGTTACGGGGTAAAGAGATTATATTTAAACTATACCAAAAATTAGGCAGGACCAAGTGCTCAAACATTTTCCCACAAAGATTATGCTCCAAATGAAAATTGCTTTGGACACTTTAACCAAAGCTTTTTCATTCCAAGAGGAATAACAAAAAAACAGAGGCACAAGGAAATTTAAGCAAAACCCAAAAGAAAAAAGTTGTAGTTTTTAGAAATTACATACCATTACTCACGGGAAAATTATAGTAGCAGCCGAAAGCACCGGAAGTTAAGGGGACGGCTGATAATCGTAAGCGTCAAGAACATGGGATTCCTAAATGGTTGCAGCTTAAATGATTGTAAGTGCATGCACGTTTACATTCTTGAATTGAACAAAAAAACTGCAATGGAATCAAGAAAACCCCACTTTCTGGCATTAAAAAATGTATCGGTGCTCAAAAAACCCTCAACATCACAATTACATCGCCAGAATCAACTATGAGCAGCCAATATGAAAAACAGACCTGATAAAAGCAACGTCTCAGCCACTAACGTCTTTGATAACCTTTTGTTTCTCTAAACCAACCCAAAATTTGATAATTAGCGAACTAGTAAATACTTGGAGATCCAGTGGAAAGATACAAAGCATATTGACAGTGGAGCTACTTATCCAACTCAGAACCAACTACTATTCTGAATATTAAAATATCAAAACAAATCGTAAATACTTGGTGATCCAATGGAAAAATATTAACGAATTCAAAATAGGAAAACTTAAATAAATCATATAAGCCACAGAAAGTAAGAACTACAAGGCAATAACCAAAACGGAACTAATTGTACCAAGCATCCTCAACATTGAAATCTTCCAAAAATTAAACAAAAAGAAAGGGGTAAAATAAATCGACTAAGCAAAATAAATAAATCACGAACCTTTATACTGCTTTTTGTTCTTTTTTCCTTTGAAAAATGTTGGTGCAGAGTACCTTGAGAGATGAATAAAGAAGGAAACAAAGACAAATGTGGTGGCATCAGAGGATAGCATTCCGAAGGCGGGGAATGCCGGTGCCCGGTGGTAGTCATCTGCAGTTTCACGAATATTGGATTGGATATCAGCCCAGTCATTTTCCCTTTGATCTGCAACTTCACAAACACGCAGAAATACAAAGCATAAAATTACATGCGGAACAACTTACCTGTGGAAATCCGACTCCAATTCGGCAAGAAATCATCCTCAATCACAGCCCGAGAAATCACGCTACTGCAATAAAGCTTCGCGAATGAAGTCCGATCAAGTTAGGATGCACGATTTGGGGGTTTAAGGAGATTTGATGATACGGTCAAGACCCAATTTGGAAAACCCTAAATAAAGTCACATTGTGAACGCTCAAAGTACGCAAAATACCCAAACTACCTGAATAAAACCGAATCTTTACCAATTAAACCTTGAAGTAATATGCAAAATTACTAAAATACCCTCGCTTATGCAGCCAGAAAAAAAGCAGGAAAACGGTGCCAGAGACTTGAGTCTCTTAATTATATATAGATTCTTTAGCTTGTTTCCACACTATTTAAAACTCGGATATAGATGCCAATGAGGCCTAGTCTATTCGGTTAGGGAGCTAGGCTGAGGTACTAGGACCTAGAGATCCTAGGTTCGATTCCCTTATATAGGGTATTTTCTATACTTTATTATAGTGTGTATTCTCACTCTATGTGGGTTTGTATTATTGATTTTCTTAGCGCTGTATTTCAATAAGATAAGTTGTAATTATACTTTCAAAAAAAACTTGGATATAGATAATTAGATACAATAATTTATTATTTTAATAGATGTTTGTGAAAATGTGGTTATCTAGACTCTAACTAAGATGTATCATGTCTGGCTACTTAAACGGTTAATCTGATGTAAAGTGTGACGCGATCTAGATATGTCTAGCTCGAGTATGTATGCGGAAAATAAACAACACCAGAATTGTTGACGCATAAACTCAAATTGGAAAAACTACGGGCACCCTTGACACAGGACAAACCAATCTACTAATCACAAGGTAAGTTTAGTACAGCGAAAGATAACTAAGTGTTATCACAATAGACACAAAACATTCAAAAAGTAAACTTATAAAAGACTCCCCCTTTACGCCTTTTGACATGTGACAATTCCCTTTGCTCATTCTTTCTCCCGCGCTCCTCTCGGAACGTACAACAAGCTCCTAGAGATCTCTCGAATTCATCTTGGGACACTTGAACTCCTAAACTACTTTCAACTTTGTGTGGATAGTCTATCGCATATATGTGGTCACCTACCAGTCACTATGAAAGGTTGCCAAACAAACACAATCTGGAAGCGTGAATTCTAAGTGCAACAACAAGTCTCGCCGGTTATGGCAGTGTGTTTATCTCTTGCGCCCAGTTTTTGAAGTATGATAATGAATGGGTCAACTCTCTTGTATTCTCCTCATGCTCGACCTACATATTTATAATTGATCTTTGAATTCTTGTACAAGACAAAAATTGAAGATATCATATTCAAGTAAAACACAAAATAAGGAAAGTTAGAAGATCGGAAAACACAAGATAAGAGAAGTTAGAATTCTTGTATATCATAAATTCAAAATTCCCTAATCTAAGTCTAACTTAACATGCAACAATATAAAACCTAGTTAAATATGGTAATTCAATATAGCTCAAACTAGGAAACTTACAATATGTATGGAATTAAACTTCTTGTGCCTCAAGAAAGGTACACACGCCCTAACCTTTCTTTCGGCCGAAGTAAATAAAATTTGCATGCGAAATAATATCACACGTGAAGAATGTCCTGCAAACACGTAATAAGACTGTCCTGCAAACACGTAATAAGACTTTGTACACTTTTTCACATTTCAAGAAAACTTAGGAATGTAAACACTATGATGAATTTCGTACTAACAATGTTTAATTAAACTAATGAGATAAAGATTGAAAAATTAGAGTTTGGAAAGAAAAGTGATTGTAAAATAGACGAATAAGTTTTAATGAAACGATGAACATGTTTTGGAATAAGAAACCCAAAAAAGTGGTATTTGATTCTCAATTTGGACTTTTTTCTATGGGATTTTTAAAACCAAAAAAAAAAAAAAAAAGAGCTTATCATTTAAATTAAAGTTGATATTGGCCTACTTGTCCCATCTGATTCCACCAAAAAGATTTATCATGTGCCATAGTTGCATATTTACCTTCCTTTGGGAGAGAAAAACGGTAGACTCACCAAATAGCACAAAATTTTTGTCAGGGGAGAAAGTTGTAAATTGGCTGTCAATTGTATGATAGGACCCGCATTCCTATCTTGAATATGATGAAACAGAGGGGAAAAAAACCTATATCCAAAAAAACTATCCCCACCAAACAAGGTCTCAAAGTCCACATTTTTTTTTTGTTCCATTTGGCAAGTCGACGTTTTATAGTGAAATAAAATTTCTATGAAATACAATGATCATAAGGTATTGTTCTTGGTATTGTTAAAGATTTTATTTTTTATTGTCTTGGGAGTAAAAGGGTGCAAGTAAAGTAGTTTATTGAAATATTTGCTTCACACCTTTTGGTATTTGTGTTTTATGATGTTATTGTTTAAGTTATTATATCTATGTATTTTGTCGATGTTGTTATACCTTTTTGTCTAATTGTGATACTCGTTCTTCAAAAATATTGCGATAACTAAGCCACCATTAAAAAAAATTCTAGCTACGTCCCTAGTAGCTCTGGAATTTCATGTGAATGTGTATCTAATTATGTATGTATCTATTGGTGTGTGTATAATGCATATATGTGTGGGTGTGCTTGGAAGAGGGAGGAGGTGAAGGCTTTCTCTTGAAGTTGTGTATGTATGTGCCATGTGTGTATGTATCAGCTTTAAGTAGTGAGTTTTTTTTTTTTGAATGAATCTACAATTCAACAATTCTTACACGGGTTGGAATTTCAATAAAGATCTCTATTTTATTCGAAATCAACCAAGAAACAATAAACATGAGACTCATCCATCAAAAATTACACATTTGTCCTTAAATTACTTAGAGAGAGAGAGGGAGAAATAAAATTAAAAGACTAAATAAATTCTAAACTTGACTACAACCACGTATATCTTTATTTTATCTCGATCATTCTCCCGGGGTTGGAGTAGATTCGCCATCGAATCTTGTATCGTGTTTCATCCATCATCGAGACACACCATTCCCTTTAATTGAAACCAATGACTTCATGCAAATTTGTAATTAAATTTCCATTCATATATCCTTTCTTTCTTGAAACTAGTGTAGGCCCATTCACGAATGATTTCAACATGGCTACAAAAGCCAATGTCTTGCCCTTACCAGTGCAAGCACAACCAACTGAATTAGCTTCACATAGAATGCTATCAAAAGCTATCGCCTAACTTGGGAATAGTGATTCAATTGCCTTAATCTTATTGCCTCTCTAAAAGGCTCCAAAATTGGGAGATTTGGTACCACGTTCAGATTTGCTACTTTCTCATTGTCATCGATTTTCGTAATCTCTTTCATACTAATCAATCATCTCGCTCGACTCCAAACTAGTTTTTCATTTGAAATACCAATTAGTTCTGCGTTCTCAACAACTACAGAATCAACACTTTGTTCCCCTTTTATGACCGATGTTTACTAGATCGGAAGAGCAATGGTAGCCTCTTAGCTGTCGATAAACTCTAAATCCCTAAGTTAATTTGCCTAGAACTTTGTCCAGAAGTCACGAGCTCCGTGATACAAAGGAGAAAGAGAGGAGTAAGTGTGGTTCGAACTCGAGACCTCTCATCTGAAAACTACTATACCACAATTTGAACCATCGGCATTCATATCTTTAATATGATGAAACAAGGGAAAAAAAACCTGCATCCAAAAAAAACTAGCCACGTCAAACAAGGTCTTGAAGTCCACATTTTTTTTTCATGTAGCAAGTCTATGTTTCTTTGATGAATAAAATTTCTATGAAATATAATGATCATTTAAATTGAGAGGGAGTTGTTTTGGTATTGTTACATATTTTATTTTTTGGTATTGTTACATATTTAGATTGAGAGGGAACTAGATTTTTCACCCGTGCGATGCACATGTATAGATATAGTAAAATGACCATTGATCAAATATAGTGTTATGGAACTTCAAACGTGAGATGAAGTAAAAAAAAGTGTAAAATATTCCATGGATGAAGCTAATGGATATAGTCCCCTGACAAACAGAATGCAAAAAAATTAAAGAAAATTGATATGAATAATTAGCAAATATAGGTTATTAGTATTTACAAATAGGAAGAGCAATTAAAAGTACACCTCGTTGATAAATCTATGCAGTGAAAAGGAAAAAAAAGGAAATATAGAAAATAAATTTTAATAAATCATAGAATTCATCCCCTTTGAACCTCCCATGACACAACTCCTTGCAATTTACAACCTAAATCATGATCAAAATGAAAGCATTTGTTAATCAATTTTTTTTTATCACCATAATTAACGAAAAAACATATAAAAATACCTCTTTTATTGATAGAGTTTTGAAAAATACCTCATTTATGGATAAGGTACCCTATCAACAAAAGAGGTATTTTTCAAGATCAGTCTATGCCATCTATCAATCAGTTAAGTTAATCTTAGTGATGGTATTTACAGTTTGTTCATTCTGAGAATTCCTTGCAACAGCCGAAAACAACATTGTTGCAATATATCCACCAAGTCATAGATTTATATTATAATTACCAAAAAAAGAAAAAATAAAACAAATTAATACAACATCAAATTAGTGTCACCTTTCTGTACCGAAAATTTTTTCATTGCGTATAGGCTGTGCTCACGTATCTGATCTTCACAAGTCCTAATAAGATCTCGCTCATTATTGCATGTATCCTACCAACCTATATAAGTCATGTAAAATATCTGTATCATGTCAGATAAACACACCATCAATAATAAGTAAATGCTTTTGGTTTATTCCTCAGCATAAAAACACTCGTAAGGAGAAACGGATGGTGGAAATTGGTGAAATGAAGGAAGGACCAGCATTCAGGATCCACAAAAAATAAACAAATAAATAAAGAAAGAAAATTGAATTAAAGCCCAAAAGTAGAATACGGCAAATTAAGCTATGCTGCCATATATTTTTTAGCCAGGAATAATTTTGTCAATTGTGCCAAACAAACTATTGATTAATATATATAATATGGATATGGATTGTTCTTGGTATTGTTACAGATTTTTTTTTATTGTTAATTTATTTTAGTTTTTTTCCTTAATTAAATGAATTTAAAGTTTACATAATCTTTTGTTTCAACTTGTACGATATTTTAACAAATATTTAATTTTATATGTCTAGCTTTTTTTTTCATTTTAATAATTTTTAATTTTAGTGATTCATTTTTTGTATGGCATTACGATCCAAAATATTTTTATTTTCTTTTCAAAAAGTTTTCTTATTTTTTCTTTTAAGTAAAAATATTGATGTTTCAAAAGTGTATATTATATTTTTGTAAGTAAAAAAAATTAGGATTAATCTACATGTATAGATACGTTTACAAAAAGGGTGTGAAATTATAATTTCACCCAATGTTGTATACTAAAAGAAAGAAAAAATATATGGATTAAATTATAATTTTACTCCCTATCTGTAAGCTTATTTGATATAATAATATAAATGCATTTCAGAATATTGTTTGTTGTTTTATTTGCAAAAAAAATTGCCATTTAAAATAACAAGTAAATAAAATTTGAATGTATATACTACAATTTAGGGGCCTTTTTAAAGTTTCGACTCAAGTTCTAGAAATATCTGATATGACATTTTCATGGTCCATCAAAGTTGGGGACACTTCCCACATATGAGTGTATAAAATTTACTAATAAAATAACCCTACTTTTAGCTAGTAAATGTCAAAATTGGTTAATTTTTTTTTAAAAAAAAATATTGGGTTTGTTATCCTTAGAAGACAAACATTGTTTTATCTTGCTAATAAATAAAAGAATATGAGTGGCCTTTGTTGCTGGTTTTAATGAACGAATATTCTTAAGCCTTTGACGCACAACTGCAAACGAGTGGCCGTCAGCCAGGCGGGTATGGGCCCTGACGCTAACTTTATTTGGCAGCCACCAATTTCCCATTATTTTTCATATTTCCTCCCAAATCCCAATTGTTTCATTTATTTGCTCAAGCGTTATATGCTCGTATCAGAAATTGGTATTATTTTATATATATATATATCATTATTTAGTACTCTAATAGCACCAGATATCTGGTGCCTAAAAAATACTATATTAATAAATTAAAGTCAAAAATCAAAACGGGAAATAGAAATGCATTGACACAGGTGAAAGACACCACAAATAACATTAATGAACCAAAAAACTAAACATTTATTTATTGTATTGTGTATTTTTTAGCATGATTTGATACAACAAATGTGACGTTATGACGAATTGAAAATGTGAGACTGAGTATAACATTTGAGGGTTTGATTACGTATTTTCATTTTATACTGTTTATTACAAATTTTCTTAGCATGTACATAATTTTCCCATATAAGAAACCAGTTTTGTGTACCTTCATCCTTCTTAGTAGTGTTGGTTAAGCCACTTTATATACTCATTATATTATGTGTGTGTATATATATATATCTAAATAAAAACCAACCACTTACTTGTTAGTTCTTGAAACTTTTATATGATTAGAAATTCATAAATTTTTTGGATGATCTATTTTTTGATTAAAGTAATTAAACTACAATAAATTACAATTATAATTAAACATGTTCCGTGATGACAGATCAATAAGTCAATCCACTAAAACAAAGAAAAATAATTATAATCTTCAATGATAAGATACTTTAAACTCTAGTCTCATTCTGGCGCCATATATAAATCACGATATGACACTATATAGCCCATGTGGCCATATGTGAACCACATGGGCCATATGGTGCTATACCGTGCAATATGTATGGCCCTAGATCAATTTTACTTTAAACTCAACGCACTACTGAGCTTCATCCTGTTAGAACATCCACAATAGAGATGCTAAATTTAACTGTTTACATAAGTAGTAATAAAGTGGACTTGTGATTGCACCATTCTATCTGGTTCGGTTTAGCTATATTCGATTCTAATTATTAATCAATGAAAATTTTATTTTGCATATACGTAGGCTAGTTATTTTTATCTACAGACATATGTAGCACCCATTCATGTTACAACCACCCCACCCTCCACATATGAAATTCAACCTAGATGGGTGCAGTATATGTAGGTAGAAACAATAACCAGCGTGCGTACAAGTAAAATAAAAATTTAATATTAATCAAAGTACAAATCTTGATGTATATATGAGTATATCCATATTTTTACACTTTACAATAGATTGGGGTAAAATTATAGTTATATAATTTTATTTTCTCTTTCTTTTAGTTAGGTTTGGGTGTTCAGTTTTTCGGTTTTCGGTCTCTTCACTAACTGAAACTGAACTGAAAAATTCGAATTCGATTTCGGTTTCGGTCTCGATTTGGTCTTATTAGTTTTAAAATCGAACGATTTTCGCTTATGTTCTGTTTTTGTATTTAATAAGTTTACATTTTGCTAAATATAAAAATGAAAATAAATTTTTATTCAAGAAAAATATTCAAACTAAACATGTTAATAAAATTGTAAAAACAACACTAACGTTAAAAAAAAAAAAAAACCAAACTATTAAAAAGTTGTACTAAATTTTGAAAAAAGTAGGCTCAAAACTAAATTCTAAAATAGGTCAACAATTGTCGGTTTGGTTTTCGGTTTCAATTTTTCCCATAAAACCCAAATGGTTACGGTTTTTTTTGGTTTGATCTCGGTTTGGTTAATTTGGTCTCGGTTTTTTTGTCCACTCCTACTTTTAGATCACAACATGATGGTGAAATGTTGTAATTTCTTGTGTTTCTATAAATAAAATTATTTATTTATATTTATACAGGTACTAATAGATTTATCCCTAAGAATAAAAATAGAAGTTTATTTGAAAATAATTGAGATTTTTTTTGAAAAGTTCATGTTACATCACAATTTATTTCATGGCGTTCTATACGAGAAGGGGAAGATAAAAATGAAAATTAATTTACACATATACCCTTCATCAATCTATTCCAACGGCAGGGATTTTGTTAAGTTCACGAAATGGTTGGGGTTATTGTGGTCAAAACATAGCCACATACAATTTACTGTGGAATGAAAAAGTTAAAAACGGACAATACGATTCCATTGCTCAATACACAGAGGAAACAATTAACAGGTTATTTCCTTACAAGCTTCTCTCTCTAACTCGCAGATAATTTCTTCTTGGGATTTTTTGTTCTTCGTGCTTTTAGATCTCTCGATCTTCACCTATCCGACCATCTTTAAATTGCTTATGTTTATTTTAATTTTTCCATTGATTCTGGCATTTTCTCTAAATTTCTGTTTTTTATCTTGAATTTTGAAATTTTAAATTGGGTTTATTCCGATAAATAAATATATCCACATTCAATTGCATGCATTGTTTCAGGGAATGAATCTTGGTGGGTTTTTGTTAGATTGTAGTTTTGATGACCATTGATCACTTTTCATTCCATGTTTTAATTAGGGTTTTTTGTTTTATTTTGCAGGAGTTAAAATTAATTTATTGGAATTTTTTTCTAATTCAAAGCTTGAAAACTTGGGAATTCCTGGAAATTTCAATGCTAAAGAGGTAGGGTTTTTGTTCGATTGTAGTCCTGATGACCCTTGATCACTTTTAAATGCAAACCTCAAAATAAAAAATTGTTTTTTTTGTGTTCGTTATTTGTTTTTTTTTCAGGCATTAAAATTAATTTGCTGGATCGTTTCTGGGAATTATCAAAGATAGAAACTTGGGAATTCCTGGAAGTTTTGATGATAAAAAGGTGAGCTTTTTTTTTCATATTTTGTCTCTCTTTGTTGTATTTGGGATTAGATGATTATACGAGGTTTAGTGAGCATTAGTTGGAGGACTACCCATTATTTAATCCTGGGAAAAAAAAATCCCTTAATGGGATTCATTTGCTCTTACTAGATTGCTGGAAAAATAAATAAATAAATAAATGAAATAAAGAAACAACAAGTTACAGCAAACTCTCATGGAGTTAGAATTTTCAGCAGCTGTCTTCTTGGGAAAACTGGAAGGGATTCATTCGGTAAATTAATAGAAAAATAGAAAAGGGGGAAATTTTGGCAAATTTCCAATAAGAATTATTGTCATTTAATTTTTCCACCTTTTCATTCCTCAAAATTTTATGCATAATTTTTTGTAGGAAATAATTCTTCCTTTTGTTTATTAGGTTGATTTTTGTTAAATGCTCTAATTTTTCATAAAATTCTCTAAGCGATGTTTTTTGGAGATTCTGTATTTTGGTTCAAAATTTTCGATTTTGGTAGTATAAAAACACTATAGCTACTAGATTCCTTTAGTGTGCATGTTCTCATGTCAGCAATTGGATATATTGGAGTTTCAGGTACAGATACTGATGTTATGTACTATTCGTTGGGAATGTTCTGTTGACCTAGTCAAATTGTGGCATGTAAGCTACTGACAGGTGTCTTTCCTTGTTGAGCTTTGGCTTTAGTTGGAAATGCGGATTTTAGTTTTGTACTATTCTTGGGCATAATATTTGAGGTTTGGACGATACAAGTTATGCTTGGAATGTTCCTGCTTTAATTCTATTCTTGAAGTTTTGAGCTGATCAGTTACCAATTACCATATTTGTCTTGGTTTAGCAGGGCAATTTTAGAATTTAAACTTAGTCATTTTTTAATGAATGAGATAGATGTACTGTTATAGTTCTCTTAATTGTACCTTTCACTTTGAATAAGTCAAAGGAAATGTAAAAAGTTAACGTGGAGACATATATGAGGATTAAATTCTTTAGTTCGCTGCTCTCCATCTATGCACACGTGCACGGACATTTAAAGGGTTGTTATGCCAATCTAGCTCATTCAGCCCTTTTATGTTTTAGAATTTACAAAAACACTTTTTCCCCTAACTTATTCTCAACCTCACATACTTTCAATAATATAATTTTGCATGGGGATGTATTAACTTCTTCGTGCTTTTCAACCACGCATTTGCCCAAGAAGTTGCTTTCCCCGAAATCATTTTTCAAAATCAAGCACATACTACCTGAAATACTGTGAAAATAAGATCTTTACATTAATTTGCTTTTCCTGGTGTGGGTTCACATATATTGTTTCTGATTCAATTTCAAACTGGCATCCACTGATCTTATAATTTACTATTGTTGGGTATGTTCTTTTTGCAGCCTTGCAAATTCTACGTTCCCTGATTTGAAAGTCATCAGTGCTGAGCTTGTTGTTGCTTCCGTCTTCTGCTTCAAAGAATTGTCACAATCCAAGTATATAAACATTCTGTTGAATACACAGACTGTTAATTTAGCAATAAGGAGCATGTTATAAATATTTTATGAAGGCATGCTGCTAGGTTTGTCATGTTTAACTATTTTAACAGTCATATTTTACTTTCACGTTTTTCTCTGGGACAGAATCATTAATGACCGTTTCTTCGTTTTCATTATCATATTAGGGAAAAAAAGACAACTTTGTTACTGGATTATGATACCGTGGATGCAATCTCTGTCTTAAAGTGAAAATACAGTCATTTATGGATCTGTTTGAAGGCAGACAAGAGAACCATTGGAGAATTTAGTTTCTCTTGCTGTTGCTATGTTTACTTTGCATGTTCTGAAGAAAATTTTTCTTGCATCTCCCTTCTGCTTGTTAGTTATATATATATATATATATATATCTCCTTACTGGGAGTAGGATGCGCTTCCCTTGTCAACATTAGTATTCTTGATGTTTAGTCAGCCCAATTTTTTCCAAGAAAGGGCCCTGTTTTTATTGTTGTAACACAAGAGTTAGGTTAATAGACGCCAAATTATCTAAGCAAATGTCTGTCCACTTGTCCATTCCCTTTCAGGCTTTTTCTCACATTAGATTTTCAGCATCTTGTATTGTAAGCATATCCAGATACCAGTACATTTTGTCCACAACGTTGTGGATAGGTGTTCTCACGTTTTATATTTTCTGCGTCCTTTGACCAAAAGATTAGTTTCCTCTTGCCCAAGATAAGGATTTTATTTAGAGATGCCGGTTAATTGGGTATGCAGGATGGGTACAGGTATTATCCACCTCAGATTGAGCAATTGATCTAATGTACAGTCATTTTCTTCATCGTTGGTGGTGTCAGTATTGACTTTCATAGTGGGTAGGGATATGTATCTCTTCATTGATTGTGTTAATGGGTTGCAACTGAATTGTCTATTGGGCTTCCTGATGAGGATTCTTTGTCAGCAGGTTATTTTTATGAGCTAAGGATTCATTTTCTTTTTCTTCCAGGCTGAGTTTAGCTGAAGTTAGTCTGTTGTTCTATATGCTAAAATGTTTAATGTGACTTCATTAATAGTATATCTTTGCATCTGATACAGGCATCCTCTCTAAACTGTCTTTTAACATTATGGGGCACCAGAATACACAATACCCTGGTCATATGATAGATCTGGAAACAGATCCGCAAGGTCGTGGCCATCTACATCCTGAGCCTGGCCTCTTTTATGGGAGTGTTACAAACTTCCCTCAGCCTTCTATCCATACAGTAGTTCCTACTCCTGGGAATGCTTGTAGCTTTAATTTCCACCATATGCTAGAACAACCTGATGGTGCGATGTACTATGGGATGATGCAGTACAATGGTGTTCAGCATCCCTCCTCCAATCTTGATTTGGCTGCTCCTGCTGCACCTTCTGGTCATTACAATCCATATATGGTGCCTCTATCTGGTATCAGAGATTTGGCGGTGCCCATAGGCCATGGGTCACATGATCATTTGTCTCTTTCAGTCACTCAGGGAATGGTTGGTATTCATACAGACTGTTACGGGAGGAACATTCCCTACATGGATGGTCTCAGAGGTCCATTCAAGAGAAAGAATGCTGAGGGGATTCCTGGAAATTACCAATATCATAATGCTTCTGCAGGTTCTAGTTCTTCTGTTGCCCCTGCAACTGCAAGGCAAGGTGAGTCTGAAGTTAATTTAAGAGATGCTGGCAGTTTTCTGCCGCCTGAGTACACAGTTAATGAGCCAACATCAATAGTTGAAAGTACGGGGCACAGAAGTGCGAGGAACAGACCTGTTATGATTGGCACTGAATCTGTAGTGACCCAGAACACTGGTCATTTGATTCAAGGAAATTATGTCTCTCAACCTGTACAAGTCTCTGCCAATCCTTGGTTAGACGTGCATTTCAGTGCTAACAATGGAGATGTTGGCACTTTTGCCTGGAACCAAACTCACAGTTTACCTTATATGCATGGTAATTGCAATTTGTCTTGATTCATGTTCTGGTTGCAGGCTCTTGGTTTTGGTGATTTTGATATTATATTGTCTACTATTCTGACATTCATTTCTGTTGTTTGTCTTTCAAGCAAATATTAATGGTGGTGGTCCTGAAGCCGGAAATATGGGCATTCAAGGTTATCAAGTAACAGCTAGCAATGGGAGTTCCAATAGTTTTCTTCCACCTCCCATCCCTCATGGCCACCCTAATCTTCATCATCATCCATCACCTCCTATACAAGGGGTGAGAGGATATAATATCAGCTTGCCTTCACAAGTAGGGACATCATCACGCAGATTCTCAACTATTAGCTCTTCAAATAGTGGCATGAATTCTTTCCAGGATGTTGTAGAAGCAGGCCCCACGTTTCTAGCACCTGTTCCACCAACGGGCTTTCGGCTGTACCGTCCTCATCGAAGGGAAGTCATGCTCGATTCAAATACGAGGCATCGGAACCTTCCTCATCTCAGATTTCTGCCAGAAGATGTAAGTTTCTTCTCATTGTTTTTCTTGTTTCATTAGTATGATTGTCAGTTATCATAAGTGATTAGATTGTCTGATTACTAGGAGATAAGAGTTAAAATGGTTTATTGATGGAATACAAAGTAATCTCATATATTAAGCATATTTGCCATGAGTTATCATTGTAGGAAGTCGCCATGCTAGAGATTCCTGGGTATCATGAAACCGGAGATTCTGTTGATCATCACAGGGATATGCGTCTGGATATAGATCACATGTCTTACGAGGTAATAGAAAAGTTGCATTTTCCCTCACTGTGAAAGATTGTATTATCGAAGTGGTTTAGTTAATGGTTATTCTGCATGGGCAACCCTGGCCCCCGTCTTTATTACATGACTTGACATAATATCCAAATTTTACGTCCATGCCACAGGAGCTACTTGCATTAGGGGAACAGATTGGTAGTGTTGTCACTGGATTGTCTGAAGAAGCTATTCAACATAATCTGAAAGTAGGAACTGTTAGCTCATCAGCAACTTTTTCTAATCTTGAAGAGACAAAATGCGGGGAACAAGAATTCAAGTTCTGTGTAATATGTCAGGTACTATCTATCTTTGTCACATCTAAAATACTGATCATCTTCGTATTAAGTGTAAAACTGTGAAGTATTATAAAGGTGACATCTCATTTATCTGATACTTGTATTGCTCACTATTCATTTTTCTCCTTAACAACACCACCACCCACTCCCAGTCATATTGACACCACAAAAAATGTCAATCACACCACATTTTAAATACACTTATATCAACACCACACTTCAATTACTACTTTAGTCTTTAGCCTTGCTAAAAAAGACTGAATATTAACATGGTACACCAGACCATCATGCCGTTTTTCGGCGCTGCTTCATCGCCGGTGAGTCCCTCATCCAGCCACTAAACTCAATAGTGAAAAGAGAATATTGAATCTCAAGAATTATCCAACAATCTGATCTCATCTCTCCCAGTCAATTCAGCTCCACTGCACTCGCCACCACCACTGGCGTTGCTCTTCTTCTCTTTCTTCTTCCCTTTGGAAGTTACATCCTTCTCTTTACATGCTGTCACCACGTCCATCAACCTCCTTTCTGTCCAGCATCTCCAATATGGCAGAATTTGTGATCTCCAAGGTTGACAATCTGATGAGCTGGCACTGCTGGGACTTTGACTGAAAAGATGGCTCCTGCTGTCCTTCATTTGATTTACCCAGCTTATTTCATTTCTTTATGGGCGTACTTTTAGGCTTGCAGAAACCAGATTCCGACAGAGAAGTGTGGTGGGGAGAAAGAAAAGTTAGTGAAAGTGGCTGCGGCGGCAAGGAACAGAAGAATGGTGGTAGTGGAGACAAAGGGAATGGACTGTAACAGGGAAGATGGTGGTGGCGGTGATAAGGAAAAGGGTGGTTAGCTGGTGGCGGAGCCGTGGAGGCGAATCAGGGTTTTAAACGGTTTGAAAATGTGTGGTATACAAAATATTAGAAAAGGAAAAAAGAAATAAAATGGTGGTTATTTAGGTCAACATAATTATCGTTAATTTAGTATATAAAAAATGTATTGTCGTAAATATTTTTTGTGGTGTGAATATAATTCCCCTATATTTTCAGATCCTTTATCTTTTGAAAAGGGTGGCTATTTTGCTTTTGATTGAAATTGTTGCTTTAATTGATTAAAGTAACTTATGGGCTTTGTGTTATTTGGTGATTGTATGAGATAATAGTTCTAAATCTCTGTTAAAGCTTTCTTTTTCTTGGCTTTTTGTAGACTGATTACGAGGAGCAAGATAAAATCGGAATCCTCGACTGTGGGCATGAATATCACCAATATTGCATAAAGAAGTGGCTGCTTATGAAAAACAGTTGTCCCATCTGCAAATCCACGGCATTGACCAATGTGAAGGAGGATTTGTAAATAGAGGAGCAATGGAAGCTGGGAAAACTAAAATAAAATTACTTCTTCCCCTCTTTCCAAATATTTATAAGAATGGGAGGAACTTGTTTAATGTAATATATATTAATGTATATACTTGCAGAAATTTTACTGAACAGTCGACAGTCCGGAAAACATTTATTTGCGGCCTTGCGTCTGTTTTGCAAAATGTACAGACTTTAGTTCATTTGTTTGTTCGAATATATGCATGACGCTGTGTTCGTTCTAGGTACATATATGCCCTTCTATTATTTTAGGTTTTATTATGCAGACTTTCTTTGTTCAATTATATGCATGAATGAGGTTGCCCTTTAATTGTTAGTTTGGCAAATATTTAAATCAGGAAAATTTGATACAAATTGTTAAGATATTCAAAAAGGTTGAAATTAAACCTGTAGATAATTTAATGCTTTTAGCTAGCCAGACTTGACTTCAGAGTTCTTTTGACAAGCAAAAAGTCTGAGAATTGAATGCTTACAGCAAGAGTTGACCCAAAAATGTAATCTTTTCGATCCAATTTTAAGCATTATTATAAGTTTGATTTTGAAGCATGCGTCTATACATAGATCAGAAGATGGTTGCACCATGGTTTGTAAAAACACAAACCACTTTTCGAGTTCAAAAACAATGCCAAGTCACTCAATTCTTGCAATATTTTTGATCCTATCTCTTCTTTTTCTTTATCCTAAACCTGCTTTTGCTGCAAATGCAACTGCTCTACTTGGATGGAAAGCCAGTTTCAAATCTCAAAGTTATTCGATATCAACTACATGGACTTTTGAATCTACCAACTTTTGTGGCCATCTAGAGGCAAGTTCCAGTCCGTGCAATTGGTTTGGAATTTCTTGCGCCGATGGAAGTGTTGATAGGCTGAACCTCACCAACTCAAGCATTCACGCCACCCTTCATGGGTTTCCATTCTCAGCTTTCCCTGATCTTGCTTACATTGATCTGTCTACAAACCGGCTTTTTGGTATTATTCCACCTCAAATAGGTAAACTCTCTAAACTTGTTTATCTTGACCTATCATCCAATCAATTTTCAGGAACTATACCAATAGAAATAGGGCAATTGATTAATCTCCAGATCCTTCATTTAGCTGAAAATAATCTTTTTGGATCGATTCCCTGGGAAATAGGCAAGTTGGCATCCCTAAGTGAGCTAAAATTAGGCGCTAATGAATTTGAAGGATCAATTCCTGATTCGTTTGGAAATTTGAGAAACATGACCTATTTGTCTTTGCGTGTAAATTCTCTCTCTGGGTTTATCCCTTCTAACTTAGGAAACTTAAAATCACTTCAATTTCTTTCTTTGTACAAAAATTTTCTCACGGGTCCTATTCCATCTTTAATAGGTAGACTACTGAACCTAGTTGCTCTATACCTTATTCTAATCAATTGTCTGGTTCCATATCTCCTAAGTTAGGAAATTCAAAATCACTTGCAAGTTTAGATTTGAGCAACAATAAACTTGTTGCTCCTATTCCAGCTTCATTTGGTAGAGTTCCAAATCTAACTACTCTATACCTCTATTCTAATCAATTGTATGGCTCCATACCCGTTGAGCTAAGAAACCTAAAATCACTTAAGAGATTAGATTTGAGCGAAAACAAACTCACAGGTCCTATTCCATCTTGGTTAGGTACACTACCAAATTTAATTACTTTAGCCCTCGATTCTAATCAATTATTTGGTTTTATACCTCTTGGGTTAGGAAGTCTAAAATCACTTATGAACTTAGACTTGAGCGCAAATAGACTCACAGGTCCAATCCCAACTTCATTCGGCAACCTAAGCAAACTACAATTTTTGTTTCTAAGTCGAAACCAACTTTCTGGTTCTATTCCAAGTGAACTTGGAAAATTGAAGAAATTGACCGCCATCGCATTATTTGAAAATCACTTATCAGGTCACTTGCTGGAGTTATGTAGTGGTGGTCTACTATTTGGGTTTTCTGTAACCAACAATGGGCTTTCAGGTCCGATCCCTAAAAGTTTAAGTAATTGCTCTACTCTTGCCAGATTCCAAATAGGGAACAATCAGTTTTTTGGGAATCTCTCTCAAGAATTTGGTGTCTATCCAAATTTAACATTCGTCGATCTAAGTAACAATAAATTCTATGGTGAACTCTCCAGCAATTGGGCTCACAGCAAACAACTAAAAACTCTAAAAATTGCAGAGAACAACCTTACATGGAGCATTCCTCTAGAATTTGGAAATTTGAGTCAACTGGGTGCACTCGATCTTTCTTCAAACCAGTTAAATGGAGAGATCCCGAAAGAAATTGGAAAGTTAAAATCACTTTTACGTCTTCAATTGAATGACAACCAACTTTCAGGTGACATACCTGAAGAATTGGGATCATTATTAGACTTAGAATATCTTGACCTTTCCCAAAACAGATTGACCGGTTCTGTACCCGGAAAGTTAGCCGACTCAGAGCAAATGTATTACCTGAATTTAAGCAAGAACAATTTAACCCAGAACATCCCATTTCAGCTTGGGAATTTATTTCATTTGAGCAAACTGGATGTAAGTCTTAATTCACGCACGGGCGAAATACCATCTGAATTGGGATCTTTGTCGAGCCTTGAAATGTTAAACCTTTCCCACAATCACATCTTTGGACTCGTTCCGGAGAGTTTTCTTAAATTGCCTGGGTCAATGGACATTGATTTATCCTATAATGAGTTGGCAGGTCCAGTTCCAAATGGCAAACCCTTTCAAAATATTTCCTTAGAACAATTACAGGGGAACAAGGGACTTTGTGGCAAATATTGCAGGATTACCGAAATGCGCCAAAACCCAAAACCGCAAAAGAGGAAATGGCAAAAAACACATTGTGATTATTGTAATCCCTCTTCTTGGTGCTATATTAGTACTTGTATTTGCATTGATTGGGTTCGTCCTCAAGGTGTTGAGACGTAGAAAGAAGAATTCAAAGGATGTGGTTAACAATATGATTTCCATATTTGATGGGAAAATCATGTATAAAGACATATTGGAGGCAACAAATGAATTTGATGATGGTTTTTGCATTGGAGATGGAGGATGTGGAAGGGTTTATAAGGCACAAATTCCATTGGATAATACAATTGCAGTGAATAAACATCATTCCTCTCCTGAAATGATCATCGTAGCAGTGAAAAGACTTCACTCTTCATCTGAGGTGGTAGACCTCGATTCTTTCCTAAACAAAATAAGAGCATTGACAAAAATCAGACACAAGAACATTGTGAAACTTTATGGTTTCTGCTTGACTGCTCAGCATTCTTTTTTGGTCTATGAGCACTTGGAGAGCGGGAGTTTGGCAAAAAGTCTACGCATAGATGGAGAAGCTATGAAACTCGATTGGGCTAAAAGAGTTAATATCTTGAAGGGCATAGCTCAAGCTTTGTCTTACATGCATCATTATTGTTTGCCTCCAATTGTTCATCGAGATATATCAAGCAATAACATTTTACTTGACTCTCAGTATGAAGCTCATATTTCAGATTTTGGCACTGCTAAATTTCTTAAATATGACTCATCAAATATGAGCGCTATGGCAGGCACATTTGGCTATGTCGCACTAGGTAGTTTCTCTTTTCTTATATTTCATTCAACGAGATACTGATGTATCATTTTGATTTTATTAATCCTTTTTTTTTAGGCAGAATTTGCATACACAATGAGAGTTACCGAAAAATGAGATGTATATAGCTTTGGAGTTTTAGCACTGGAAGTGATAAAAGGAAAAGCATCCTGGCGAATACATTCGATACATAACAACTTCATCACATGAGGATTTTGATTTTCAACTGAATGATTTGTTGGATCGACGAATTCTGCACCCAACTCGAAGAGAATGGGAGATTTTGATGTCCGTTTTTAAACTTGCAACTAATTGCCTGCACTCTGATCCACAATTTAGGCCGACTATGCAAAATGTTTCTGATCTGTTAATGCGTAAAATAAAATTGAATAATAATAATTAATTAGGAGTATATATGAAAATAAAATATTAAATACGTTATGATAAATGGATTATCTTTTTAGAATAGACGAAAATAGAACAGTGGATTATATATCCAGGACAGAGGTAGTAAAAAATTTTCCCACCTACCTAGCTAGCTAAGTATTCATTTCACTCTTATTTCTAACCTTACCAAAAATTACAAATACCTATACATTCTTTTTCCGGAGAAACTCTTATTTTTCTATCATTTATGACAGCAGCATGAGAAGGTAAAATTGTTTTATAATAAAAAAACTAATTATTTTGTTGTTGAAGAATTAATTATGTAGGTAGGCGGCGAAAACAAAAAACCAAAAAATAATAATAATTATTTTATTATGAAAGAAAAAACAAATTTGTGGCTTATTCCTCCTGCTACTATTAGACATGATAGAAAAAATAAAGGTTTCTCTAAAAAAGAAAAATGTATAGGTATTTGTAATTTTCGGTCATGTTAGAAAAAAGGGTAGAATGAACAGTTAGCTAGGTAGGTGGGAAAAATTTTTATTTTCCTTTTTATTTTATTATTTTTACTATTTGTTAGAAATATTTTAGTTTTTATTTAAAATGTAATGGCAAAAATATTATAAAAAACTGTATGAGTGAAGTTATGGGAGGTTCAAGACCTACAACATTGAAAAAAAGGTTGAGGACTCAGTTAGCAAAAAGTACAAAGGTTAGGGACCATTTGTCAAATTTACTATTTAGAAATCATAAATGAAAACTTAATGAAAGTACATGAAGAAATGGAGAAAAGGAAACGTAAAAGAACAATAATTGATAAAGAATTAAAAGTTATAACTAAATTAATTATAAATATAATAATAGAACAAATAGAGAAATTCACGGAAACCGGGCGAAAGAGGATCATGTAGAAAAAATTAGAAGTTTGAAGTTAGAATAAATAAACCAAGCTATAATATTAATGTGACAACCATCACCAACTCCAATCAAATCGACAACCACCACTTGGAACCAACTAAATTAATAAGGAAGAAGTAAAAGGCAACATAACAAGTAGAACCAATATAAAAAACAACCTAGAAGCTTATATGCCAGAGATACAAGATCAAAGGCAATCTAGAAATAAATTTACACCATAACATCAAAAGTATTAAACTAAGCCTAGTAATAACCATCCTATCCAGTATACAGGTTGCAGAAGTATAGAAAGTCAAATCAGTTTAGAAGGAAAATGGTTAAATTAGGTTGCGAATAATATACAGATTATGAATTAGAATTATAGATGAAATCTATGATTGGGATGACTTATATTAAAGAGTTAGCAAGAAGACAATTCCAATTAATGATAGAAAATTCGTTCACAAGAACTACAGCAAGATTATGGGAAGATACTATGGAAGAACTCAAAGTAAGAGGAAATGACCAAGGTGAGATAGGAACAATTCTAAGTAGATGTGAAGAAATTCTAACAAGAGAATATACACTAGCAATGAATATTAATACAATAGAATATTCCAAAAGAGAAATCGATACTTGCTTACTAACTTAACAATGTGCGACATGCTGTTTTAGACAATTTGCATGTAAACTTAGGAAATACTTTGACAAGTCAAAATACAGAGTAGCATAAGGATGTGACTTGTGAGAGATTTTTAAATCTAATATTTTTTTTTTCAAACTACCTAACTCATGGAACTTAAAATTATATAAAGAATGGTCCAAATTAATATTTCCGTAACTATAAAGTAAAATTATAATTTACCACTGGGATCCATAGATGATTGTCTATAAATGGGATTAAACGTGAGATGATAGTAATTAGTAAATGCAATATGTATTCATCCTTCAACAAAATATCTTTCGTCATAATCTCAGCCCAACCTAAATTCCCACTATGTTCCATGCTTTTCTGATAAATGATGCAAAATCATGTTTTAAGAATGTAATTGATTTATTTATTTATCTATATCTGGGGAAGGGATGTTTTAAGAATACAATTAGTTGAATTGAAAATGAAAAAAAAAACTCTCGACTTTTGGAATTGTTATATTCTTTATAACTATAATTATTATAAATAAAATAAATATATAATAATCGTATATACTTATATGATTTAGTAAGGTTAAATTAGACTTTCAATTCAAAAACTAATCAAATTTTGTTCATGGATCCATCCTTTGTCTTTAAATAAAGATGAATTATATCACCACTACAAAAATTTCTAAATACATCACAATGTTTTTATTTACAAAAATAGAAATTGACAAAAGGACAAAAATAACCATTTATTTATTTTCTTTAATTATGAGGTCAATCTCCATTCACTTTTAATTCCAAACACCACACTATTACCTCCCTCCCCTTCTCCTCTATTTTTTGCGATCCGTTTATGCATTAAGAAAAGGTTTCATAAACTATCTGGGCAAAGAATGGAACGGGACGAAAAATGAATTTTTTTGGTTTAATTATTTGTTTTCAATGATATTAACTTCCCCCACCCTATGGTTCTAATTGTGCTCCAGTGGTTAGGATGCCTGCATTCAGGTCGAAAGTTCATGGTTCGAACCACACCTACCCCTCCCCGAATTTCCATCCCCACATATATCTTCCATGTATCCAAAAATAAAAAAAATAAAAAAATAAAATAAAAACCTTCACCCCACCCCCACCCCTTGGTTGGGGGCTATACTGCCCAGCCTTTCGATCGAGTTTCGCCTTTTGAAGTGCCAGTCGCGTAAGAGCGTTTATTTTAGCGGATTTTGATGCTTCAGCAGATGTGAATCCTCCTCTAAAGAGGAGTGAGGTGTCTCAACTTAGTTGACTGACAATGACAAAGGCTTGCGAAAGGGAGGTTGATTTATTGATTTTATTCAACTCGTGCCTATAAAGGTATAGTCAGTCAGGGGCAGACTACAATGAACTAATTATCCCTCTAAATCCTAATTGAGGGCGCTCATACCCCCCATCTCTCATCTCTCTCACATACAAAAGCTCATATTTCCCTCAAAGTTCTCGACCCTTTTTATAGATAGAAAATCTTCTGCAATTTGTAATAAAATTCTCATTAAAAAAGAGCTCAACCTTCATCGTTGGGGGATGATTATGGAGAATTAATGCACTATCGAATATAATTGATAGGGTGGATGCCTAAAGATTTCATTCATTTTAGTTTTTATTTAAACTATTAGGTTAGGGTGTAATTTGTAAATCAATGGTGGTGCAATTATAATACTTATATTTAAAATGTTGTGTGCTAAAAAAAAATGTGGTGTAGAAAGTAAAAATGTGATGGTAATATAATTACCTTTAGATAAATGTATATAAGTTGGTTATATTGATACTACATTTTTTACTGATTACACTATATTTTAATTATACTAGTCATCTTTTATATCTTTAATTCTTTACCCTTACACCATTAACTTGTTTTTGTCATATTTTTATTTTTAACATCTTATTATCATGAAATCTTGTAACTAATGATATCTTGATTCTAAAAATTTCATTGCAAGAATTTTTTAAAATTTTTGAATAAACAAAAATGTAACATCTAATAATATACAACTATTTATTTTCATATAATTTTAAGGTACAAAAATCAAAATTTTCTAAATATATTTTATCATTAAGAACATGATAGGATAATTAAATAAAAAAATTCTAGAAAAAATGTAGCAAGAAGTTTTAGGGCCTTAAATATTATAAGAAACAATATGAATGTTTAAATTAATAAAAATGTAGTGTACTTAGTAAAATGAGTGGTGTAGTTATAATTAGGTAAATATAGAAGCCAAAAGTTAAAACGACATTACTATTTTTAAAATAATCAAAATATAGGAGTAAAAAAGGTCCCCACAAAAATTCTCAACATTAAAAAACTTCTAATTTAATTAATATATATAGATTCGATAGTTTGACTTTGACTCCCCCCCAACACAAAAAACCCCACAACAAACCCACACACAACAAAAAAATCGGCCCTCTCTAGTGATTTGGTATATAATTATTATTATAATAATATAATATTTATTAATTTAAATGTGACGTAAAAAAAAAAGCATACATTGTGGCAAGCAAGTAGCATGCAACTTTAGCATTTTTCCTTCCAAATGAAAAGGGAAAACGCCCCCTCTCAAGTCTCAACTCCCAACTTCCAATTCATTCTTCTCATCACTGTCTCTCGTCGGAGTTTCTGTCTTCCTTATGAATCCCTACGTTATTCAAAAGATTATGGAACGAGGGAAAGGAATGGTTGTCCATTACGAATATCTGTTAGCAATGGTGGGAAGCAAAGATCTCCTTTTTCATCTTGGCGTCTCTTTTCAATGGAACGGTCATCAACTTTTAAGGGTTCTCTGCTATGCAATAAAACTGACACGCTCGTACTCATATCGCAACATATTTAGCGATCCACTCAGGCTTCTTGAATATATAGCCAAGGATTGTCTATTTGGTAGTTCCTTGATGTTCCAGAGCTATGTAGAAACGGTTGTCTCTTTGATGCCTTTTCTTAAAAGCGAGTTTTTTGCTGTTCCAAAGATTGCCCATCGTTTGTTCGTAAGAAATCCTGAGAGAAAAGAAATTATTGCAAGCTTTATCCATTTTCTGGTTGAGGCTCTAATGGTTTGTTCTGTTCATCCAATTTTTCGAAAATTCAGGGCTATTGTTCCTGGTCAAATCAATGTTATCTCTGAGAATCTCAAGTTTCTGCATGCCGTTCTTTGGGATACGCCTTTCCTATGTACTGAACTAGAAGAGAACAAGAATGGAATATTGGCTGATATCGAGTTTATAGCCAATAAAGTAGGATTTTTCTTGTATTCCTTCTTTTTCACCACAAATCTTCTCTCTGAGACCAAAATGGAAGCGATGCTTTCTTTTTTATCATCAAGGTATGAGATGGTGGCAGAAAAGATTAGGGAGCACTGTATCACAGTCTCCAGGGTGCCTAAATTTATGACTCAAAATACTGCTTCAGTTTCAATATTCATTGTTGATTCTGTCCTTGATGATCTCAATCATCTAATAAATCACAGGCCCAATCTAATTGTTAACGTAAAGGATAAAGTTGCTTCACTCCAGAAGGAACTAAATTTCTGTAGATCCATCATTAGGGATATAGAGGTGCAGCAGGATGAACAATTGATTGAATGTGTAATGCAGCTCAGAGATATGGCATGTGATGTTCAATACATCAATACTGGGTTTGCAGTTGGTGATGTTCCTGATTGGTATCTCACTCTCAGGCTCTCTAATTTCATCCAGAAGAATGAGCTCATCAGGACCACACTCCAAGAAATAAAGCTTAGTTGTGGCATTAAAAGAATAGAAGTCATGGAAACTCTCACTGAAACATCATACCAATTTCCTAAAGGCATTTCCTTGGTTGAGGATATTATTGTGGGCTTTGATGAAAAGACGACAGAAATTACAAGCCAACTTGTTGGAAAACCAGACCACCTACTAATTATTTCTATTGTCGGGATGTCTGGGGTTGGTAAGACAACTTTAGCAAAGAAATTGTATAATGATTCGCGTATTATCCACCATTTTCACAAGCGTTCTTGGTGTGTTGTGTCTCAAACATTTCGAAAGACAAAGCTATTGATTGAAATTTTGGGCAGTACAACTGACCTTAATGTAAACGAAATCTCATCAATTGAAGAAGATGAATTGGGTGAACATCTTTACAAAAGTTTAAAGGGAAGAAGATACCTCCTTGTTATGGATGATATTTGGAATAAAGAGGTATGGACTGATTTGAGAAGATACTTTCCAGATGACAGAAATGGAAGTAGAATACTATTTACCAGTCAAAACAAGGATGTCGCTTTGCAAGCTTCAGCTAATGGTATTGTTAATGAACTTCCTTTATTACAGGCAGATGAGTGTTGGATTTTGTTAAAGCGAAAGGTTTTTCAAGATAGCCTTTGCCCTCCGGGACTTCAAGCCATTGGGATGGATATTGCAAGAAATTGCAAAGGACTCCCGCTTGCAGTAGTCGGGATAGCTGCAGTTCTTCAAAACAAGGAAAAGAATGAAAGCTTATGGAAAGAAGTTGCTACAACTTTAAGTTCTTACATCTCCAAAAATAAGGATATATTGGTACTTAGTTATCAGCATTTACCAACTCACTTAAAGCCATGCTTCCTATACTTTGGCATGTTTGAGGAAGACTCAGAAATACCTGTGACAAAGTTGTTTTCATTATGGATTTCTCAAGGATTTATACCCAAAAAGGAGGAGAAGAGTTTAGAGGATGTTGCAGAGGATTATCTTCTGGAACTAATTAATAGGAGTATGGTACAAGTTGCCAAAAGAAGATGTGACAATAGAATCAAAGCTTGTAACATCCATGATCTGATACACCATATGTGCTTGCGAATAGCTGAAGAAGAGAACTATTTGAAAGTGATCAAAGGGTAAGTTAATTCTCTCACTACTTTCTTAGTTTCTTTTCCTTTTGATTTTACCTTTGTTTTATTCACTAACATGTGTAATGCCAATGGCTGCTGTTGCTGATGACGGTCGATGTGGTTATGCTGTTACAACTGATGGTGATCCAATATATTCTACTTCTTCAGTGGACCCACATTCTATGAACATCATCATCACCTTTATGTGCACTCTCTTCATGATCATACTAAGTTAAGACCTTTTGGCCCACATATTCGCTCTTTGTTTATTGAGTCCATTGATGGCTATACTATCACTTCAAGATTGGAACTTCTCAGGGTCTTGAAATTGTTAGACGCTCAGAATAGTGCATCTATTTATATTGGATTGGATTTCCTGGTCAATTTAAGGTACCTGGAAGTTGAATGGTTCACACCAACATTAAGCAGCCACGAAAACCTAGAATTTCTATACATAGCCAAATCACTTAATCATGAAGTATTTTTGGATATGCCTAACTTGAGACATCTAAGCTTCTTGTTCCCTGTAAGACTCAGTAAAGTATGGGATATCTCGCAAACCTCTAGGTTGGAGACTCTTTCGGGTATTATTATGTATGATTCGAGTGATGAAGAAAGAGTCAGAGGGTTTTCCGACCTTCACCACCTGAAGTGTGAATATGACAACTCTTGGAATTTCTCTCCTGACCTCAGCTCCCTTACTCAGCTTGAATCGCTCAAAATTGTATTCCGCAAGCACTTCAATAGTATACCCATTGCTGTTAACCTACCCAGCAATGTCAAAAAGCTTGCTCTATATAGAATCACTTTGTCTGGTAAAATGATGCTATCAATCGGGACATTGCCCAACCTTGAGATTCTAAAGTTATATTATGCTGATATTGAGGGAGATAATTGGATTACAGATGATCATGAGTTCCAGAAACTCAAATTCTTGAAACTAAAATACCTATACATTCCACAGTGGAATACCTCAAGGGATCATTTCCCGAGACTCGAAAAATTGGTATTAAGAAGTTGTTATGGTCCAAAAGTTCTCCCTTCTGAACTAGGATACATTCCAACTCTGCAGATGATTGAGGTGTATAATTGTGATCATGTTGTCACAAATTCTGCTATAAGAATCCATGAAGAACAACTAGATGAAGGAAACGAAGAGCTTAAATTTATCATCTTCAGCTGACTGGTAAACAGATCATCACTTCCTAAGATACATAATATCAAGTTAGAACTGTCTATTTAGTATATGCCTTTTTTCCTTCTTTCCAGAAACAAAACATTAAGCGAGGGGTCCTTAATATTTTCTATTGTTTATTTGATTATTTTCTTTTCATATTTCCCGGCAGGATTTTTGCTTTAATTCCTTGTTAGAGCATTTTTCTCCTGATTAACGAAGTTGTATAATATTTATTTTTTGGAAGTAAAATTCGAAAAAGCCTTGAATCCCAATGTTGATGAATCATGATTTTGTTAATTATTACTAGAGGCTACGTCCATGTGATCTCAGCAACAGATCTTTCACACATCATTTCTAAAATCACATATCTTAATTAGTTGATATTTAGTATGCCTTTAATAGTTGATTAGTAGTTGAATTGCTTAAAAAATTTCATATATCAAAGAACAGTAATAGTGTGATATATAATATATGATGTTATGGATAACTAGCATGATCTTTGACATGGAGGAAATTCTTTTCATGTTGCTCGCTTAAATGTGTATCCTAATATATTGCTAATATTAGCCAAACATGTCCTAGAATTCAATTTCAATCCCTCACCTATCATCTTTATCTTTAATTTTTTGGTCTCATATCGATTTGTTCAATTTAAGTTAATCTTATTCTTTTTATCTAAATTCTTCTCTAGTAATGTGGGGGGAAATTCTTCTGAATTTTGTTCTGTGGTTTCCTCTTTTATTTTGCATCAGAGGACTCGATGACTGATGGCCAGATTATTGATTTTGTCCACTCAATACGTTGTGGATTATTTAGAATTTCCAGTTACATACATGAAAGGGTTTGATTAGATGCTGCTTCAAGGGGAGAAAAAAGAAAAGGGAAAAAGAATTTGGGCTATGGATGTTTAATGCCAATCTAATGGATATAATGCTGTCATTCTATTGGAATGCTGATTTATGTCATCAGATTTTGCTAGACAAGTTTATTGCTCAACTGAAAAGGAAACGTAGATGGAAAATTTTGAAAATTAATGGTTTTTATGCTTTTGAGCCTTGAATGTCTCCTTTTCTGTTGGTTCCAATGAAATATTTGATGTTATAATACGTGGTTCTTGAGTCCTACACTGAATACGATGTTTAACTCCATCTCATTGGTTTCTTGAATTAGAAGAAATTGTGCTTTTTGTGAATGCCGGTGCAAATGAGTAAATGGAACCAGATTCCAGTATAAGCTTATAAGGGTGACAAATTCTTTCAAGGGGAGATACATTTCACACAGAGGAAACAATCAGTAATGGTGGTGTATCCATTCATTTATCAGTCAGCTCATCGGAGATTTCAGTTACCGAATTGATGGTCTTCTTCCTGGAGATTATTTTCTGGATCTTCATTTTGTAGAAATTATAAATATACTTGGGTCCAAAGCAACCTGAATGTTTAATGTTTTTGTGCAAGATGAAATGGCAAGTTGGATGATTATATCTTCCATTGCTTTGTGATTTGTAAAATGATGTATGCATGGTTATATTTATAACTCGGGGGTTATATTTACAACTCGGGGTAAAAGAACCAAATATATAACTTTATAGTTTTGGATATCTAATTTCTTCTCATTGATTGCAGTCAATTACACTGATAGTGAATACTTTCTATGTAATAACTATGCCACTAAGTGTGAGCATCCATCAGCTCAGGTACGCTGCAACGAATCTATTGTGTGCAGTATGACCTGAGTTCAGTAATTTAAACTTGTGCAACTTCTTAGAACTTAGTTAAGTTTTGAATCATGTAGAAAAAGGTTTCCAGAATGAAATCGACAGCCAAGTATGAGAAAATGATATGACAGCTGCTAATGAGCACCTAGAGAAGGCCAGGATGGAACTTGGCAACAAGATGTTCCGAACATACACCCTTGGTGAGATTTAATAATAAAATGTCCGATTTAAGTATTCTATTTCAGGAAGGGACACGTTCAATTTGTGTTTTTCCTTTATTTTTTTTTTATTTCATTTAGAAAAGATATTGAGAAATTCTTGAAATGCATGCACAACTTTTTTATTTATGATTTGACTGCAATATAATGTATCAATTTAATTGCTATTAATATTACTTCACTATCCTCTAATGAGATAATTTGCACAGTTCACATTGTGGATAATATTCAAACTCTATGACTTAAATTGGGTTAGAAAACTTGATGAACTGTAGACTGGATAATGTGTATCAAAGAATGATTGAGAGAACCCTCAGTTTAGGATTTTAGAGCTCATTTAAGATGAGCAAAAAAAAGTTTTTGAATCTTGAATATATGTAGGTAATTTCTGAAATTGCTCTGTCCCAAAAAGCCTTCTCCTTGACTCTAGCTTCTATCAAGAAAGATAAAACTCTTATGTGTTAGCTTCTACCATATACAACTTTTTCTATGAAATGCTAATTTTAGACTTTTTTATGTAATGTAGTTGTCAACTGTTATTGTTTGGTTTCTAAGAAAAATACTATTCATCTTTTAGGATAAGTACTAGGCAGCAATCAAGTCCCTTCCTCTGGTTTTGGAAATTTCTCAAAGAAAAGGAGGGTTGTCATGAAATACAGAAGCCTATGGAGCAATAGCTAGTTGTTTTACAAAGCCTGGAGATCTAGAATGAACTGCAAAGTATTATGACAAGTATACTGCAAGGTTAAAATCAGATTTTGACCTGAACAGTTAGTTCTTTTTGGGAAATAGGAAAACATACCGTGTTTAGTTGTTGAAGTAGTAGATTTTGCCATAGTGTAAGCTGAAATCAGTTATGGAACTTCTTGAATTTAATATTTGATTTATTTCAAAATCACAAGTTATGGAACTTATTGCTACTTAATATTCATTTTCCACTGAAGTATTAGTACATGCTTCTCCAACTGATTTATGTTTGTCTTTCAGCAGCCTCAGGGCTAAAGTTAAATGTTTTGCCAGATTCTTTGTCAGATGTGGAGCTATGGTGTTCTCTTGAACCTTATAAAGTTTATTTGTAGTGCTGACGATTCACTGTCATTCAGTAATGAGATTTCTATTATTTTTTTAAATTAATTTTTGGAGGATGGGTTTTTGGTTCTTGGCATGTTCTATCAAACTGGTTTTCCTTTCTTTTACTTTCTTTTACCTCAGTTTAAACAGAGTGCTAATCATGAATATTATGCTCCACAGTTGTGTGTCATTTTACAGAATTTTCAATTGTAGTATTTTGGAGCTTTAACCTCTAAATTTCCAAAATAATGAGATCTTAGTGAATTAGTTATTCTAAGGATAATGCTATTTATCTAAACTGAAGACATGATAAGTGACATTACTCTTATTCTAATTGTCTTTGTATTGACAATTTTTCAAAATTATTTTAAATCACTGTTTATCGCGAAATATGGAAGTACTAAAGAGTTGTGCTATTTGAACAAAAGGAGGTATTAAAAAAAAAAACTGACACATGGCACGATCCTATTTTTCAACACATTACATCACATTTTCATCAATAGTTATTAAATGAGCTACATTTCCATTTTGTTATCCTTTTTGTTTACTTATTTGTCCAAATAGAATTATTCAACTAGTAATAAGCATCAAGAAACATTTGCACATATATGCTCATAATGTATTCCACTTGGAAAAAAGTTTAGTACTCCATGAGTACGGAGCTGTGAGCACAGTCGGTACTCCTGACTAATTAGATGCTCACATGTGAGATTCATGGCCTAAGTTAAATAACGAATTGGGTCCCTTGAATCCACTTTCAAAATCTTAGCTTGGTCAGGAATACTGAGCTCAGTACTATTAGAGCACCGGACTTTTTTCCATCCCACTTCCAGTTGAAAACTAAAATATTCAATTTCCTTTTGATGTCTCTAGATGGAAATTGTTCTAAACACTATTTGTTCCTAACGAATCTGTGATTTAATTTTACTTTGGTATTGACTTTCAAATGTATAATTACATTTCCGAAGGTATTCTCTCATTTGGTTTGTAAGTCTCACAGTGTTGGTGCAAGAATCCTTGTTTTTTGACTATCTCCAATTTGGAAGGTATTCTCTCACTCATTTCGGGTCTTACAACTCAACCTATTGATTATATCAACCGTGTTAGAGATAAAACTAAAGAAGATGAAAGATAAACAAATCAATTGATTATTATAAGAATAGTGCAGGTAATACTAGTGGCAATATTCTAGCAATAGTAGATTTGCTCAACCACGGTAAAATTTCCACCACCAAATATTTTTATGTGCTCTTAGAGCTGATTGGTAGTATTTATAAAGCGTTTGTGACAGAAACACTAACAAAAATCGAAGAGGCAATTGATCTGCCTATCATCTTTAGCTATAATATCTAATACAATATAATTTTAATGTACTCCTTATATGAACTCGTACATTTAACACACACACACACACATATATATGTGTGTGTGTATATATATAATTTAATAAAAATGGATATTTACAATGATATGATGTATTGATTATTACCCACTTATAAAAGAGGTTTTTTTCTGCTAGTGGCATCCTCTAAAAAATAAATAAATAAAAATGTGTTGTCTCTCCCTCCCATTTCTGCCATCTTCATTGCTAGTGGCTCCAAGAAAATTGCCGAGGTAGGTGGCGAACTGCATCTGAGAGTATGGCGGCGGAGATTTCTAAAGAGAAGATGATGAAGATGGTAGCTTTCCGTTTAAAAGCTTCTGCAGCTATATGGTGGGATCAATTGCAAATTACTCGGCAAAGATAGGAGAAGGCTAAAATTCGTATGTGGAAGAGGATGAAGCAGCTGATGATGGGTAGATTTCTACCTACAGATTATGGACAGATCCTATGTTGTATGTACTTAAATTCTGTGCAAGGAAATCGTAACGTGAATGCATATACCAATGATTTCATGCGATTATGCGAGCGTACCAACCTAGCAGAATTAGAAAATCAGAGGGTTGCCAGGTTTACTAGAGGACTGAAGGTATCACTACAAGAGAAAATAGGATTGCAAAATTTGTGGACATTGTAGGGGGCCATTAACATGGCTTTGAAGGCGGAGATCATGGAATCTGATAAAAAGGCAGCTAGCTATCACAGAATTACATAGGCTAATTCTCCAGCACCTAATAAAGCAGAAAATGGCAAGTATGTACAACAAGCAACAGTCTCTACTCAGGAAAATCAAGTTACTAAAAGCAGTAATCGAGGTGAGGTTTGAAATCAACCTCAAAGGGAGAATCAGAATCCATATGCAAAGCCTATGCCACCTATATGTTACCATTGTGGCAAGTCTGGTCATCATTCCAACACTTGTCTAGATTATAAACAGGAAAATTTGGTTGAGGTATAGGATCTTGCAGATGAGGAAGAAGATGACGTGAGTGATGATTATGATGGGGCAGAGTTCGCAGTTGATGAAGGTATAGAGAGGTTGACACTTGTCTTACAGTGAGTTCTGCTGGCGCCAAAAGAAGAGGGACATCGTAATAGTATTTTCCATTCCCTCTATACGATAAAACAAAAGGTATGAGAGGTAATTGTTGACGACAAGAGCTATGAAAATTCTGTGTCAAAAAAGCTAGTAGAAGTGTTGCAACTGCCAGCTGAAAAACATCCTAACCCATATTCTCTTGGTTGGGTAAAAAAGGGCCTTCTGTTCGTGTGACTGAGATTTGTAAGGTTCCGTTATCTATTGGCAAGCGTTACAAAACTAATATGGTTTGTGATGTAATAAACATGGATGCCTGTCATATATTGTTGGGCCGTCATTGGCTGTTTGATGTGGATATGACTTTCAAAGGCCAGATAATGTTGCTTTATTCATGTGGAATCAACATAAGATCTCTATTGGTTGGGTAACTCATATTCTGTTCGTTGATGTGGATATGACTTTCAAAGGCCGAGATAATGTTGCTCTATTCATGTGGATATGACTTTCAAAGGCCGAGATAACCCATATTCTCTTGGTTGGGTAAAAAAAGGGCCGAGATAACCCATATTCTCTATTCATGTGGAATCAACATAAGATCTCTATGAGCCTGCTTAAACAGACAGAGAAATCTGTCAAACTATGGTCTTAGAGTTTTCTGACGATTACTAGTAGTGAGAAAAAGGTTGAAGAGTTAGTGAAAGAAGTAGGATACATGTATCCAGTAATAATCAAATGGCTGTTGAATGCAATAGTTGAAAAGAATGAAATTCCAACAAATATGCAGCAAAATTTTGACAGACTTTAACAATTTGATCTCTGATGAATTACCAAGTGAATTACCACCAATGTGAGACACCCAGCACCAAATTGATCATGCACCTAATGCTAGTTTACTGAATTTACCCTATTACTGTATGAGTCCAAAGGAAAATGAGATTCTCAGTAAGCAAATTGAGGATCTACTGAAGAATGGAGATCATAAGAGAGAGTATGAGTCTGTACGTAGTTCCTGCTCTATTGGTGTCGAAGAAAGGAGGAACTTGGCGTATGTGTGTTGATAGTCGTGCTATCAACAAAATCACCGTAAAGTACATCCCAAGATTAGATCCGATCTGTTAGATGTGCGTGAAAGCTCTAAGGTCTTTCGAAAATTGATCTTAGAAGTGGTATCAGAGCATGGTTTCTCCATCTCATTATCGTTGATTGCTTTTAAAATTTCGCAGTGATATCCATGATTGGAGTATTCAATATAGGGACATATATGGATATTCCCAGTTTTGATGGGTATTTGCAACTTGATGATCTGTTATACTAGTTGCGCACAGCAGATAAATTCTTTATAGATTGGGATGTTCCAGAAGAGCAGAGGGTCAAACTTGTTGTACGTAAATTTCGAACAGGTGCTGCAGATCGGTAGGATCAAGTTCGATGTAGACGCCAACATAAAGAAAAGATACCTGTCCGTACTTGGCAAAAGAAAAGATACCTGTCGATGGGATCAAGTTCGATGTAGTTGTTGCGAGATAAGTTCCTTCTTATTAACTATGTATCTATAATTAGCCGAAGGTACCATAAGTACAAGCAACATAATCGTAGTGTCCAAGAATATAAAGATGAATTTTATTTGTTGTGTGAGTAATTTAACGAATCAGAACAACAGCAAATGGCTAGATATATATAGGGTTTGAGGTATGATATACAAGAGAAACGGAAATTAAGAATCCCTTTAACTTTAACAGAGGCGATAAACTTGGCTCTCAAATTAGAAGCTCAACTCTTCGAGTCTAGCCTCGTGGTTGAAAATAAAAGTCAAACCTTTGGGGTAGCAGATTGTACTGAACACCTTATATTCTATGAGTCTTCAATATCTGAAACTAAAGAATGTTTACATGAAATAAAAGATCTCTTTCTCACTTAATGTTCCATCCCAGTTGACAACCGTAACAAAAATTGAAGAAATTGTTGATGTCCCACATCCAAGTTTGGATTTGAATGCTGACACTATAACTCTCAATCGATAATACGAGTTTCCCAAAGATGACATTCAAGTGGATACAATGTTACAAGAGTGTGATAGCAAAATTATTGAATGTAGTGAAGTAGTTTTTCTCGAACAAGTACAAGCTCCGCTTCAGATGATTCAAGAAACGAACAATATTTTGGAGTTGAATTCATGTGAAATTATTGGAGTTGGTGTCTTGGATGAATAACTCATTTATGATCGACATTTAGCTAGGAAGTCACATCTTTCCTTTAGCGAAATTATTTTAAATCTCGACTTTGGAAAGCATAGGCTCAAAGCATTAAAGCTTCAATGGTAGCTAATAACTTTGATATTTGCAAGATCTGCTTGCCGGTCACCTCAAGTAACATTGTGGTTATGGGATAAGTTGAGAAAAGATTATTCTGTTGGAGTTTACTATTCACATAAGTCAAGCAAGATCTTTCTCTTTTTTGGCTTCCCATCAAATATAAAACTCGGGGTGAGTTTTTCTTTAAATAGAGGAGTCTGATGTAGGACGAAAACATAGTTTTATTAGCAATAGGATTTAAGTTTTAATTCATTGTTTATTTCATTTAGGATTTTAATTGTTTTCCTTATTTTAGTAGGGTTTTAGTTTCTTTTTTCATATTTTAATTACTTTCCAAGATATATTAGGATTAGGTAAATTTGTGAATATATAAAGAGGCTTTGACACGCCTCGCTAATATTTAATATTCTTGAATATCTTATATCAGTTAATAAATTCAATAGCGGAAGCTTTTGCAAATAGTGGGGATAGGATGTACAAAACGAACAAATTGTTCTTGCTTTAGATGGTTCAACATTCTATAAGGTTAATCACTTAAACTAACAAGTTGTTAAATTTTGAAGAACCATCAAAACTAGGTTTTTCATTAAAAAGGTAACGAACACAAGAAGTTATATTAATAGGTATATCTCATTAATTCCCAAAGCAAGCCAAATCATTAGAAAGCTTTTACTTTGAAAAGTAAGCTTCAAATCATAATAAAGACTAACAATTCATTTCCTCATATATATTATAAAGCGTAAAATATATATTTTATAGAGAGGTGAGCATACTTATTAATACAAAAGGCATTAAGTTCACAATTGCATTCATAGTAGCTTCAAAGACAGGTTTCCACTATATGCAAAATTCTACTCAGATCGGAAGAGCGTCAGTTTGAGAGCACGCTCCAACTCATAGCTTGCCTTACTTTTCAAATATCATATCTTCAATTATCTACAAAAATTATAGAAAAAGGGGGTGAGTACGAAGTACTCAGTAAGTAACAAAATTCTTTGATTCACCTTTCATTTGACATATTTATTTTCAAGAAAACCATTGAATGCACAAAGCTTTTCGTTATGCAAGAGGGCTCTATCAGTAGTTAAATTACTACCCATAGCGCGTGTAGGATTCTTACCATTCAATATCAATACAATCATGGCCATATCCACATTCAAATCTCAGTTGACCCCTACCGGAATTTCCACAAAGCAATACAAATACAAAGTAAATATCAATATATCATACTAATCGTTGCCCATCTCGGTATCATTAGATGACTCCTAGTATGGCAACAAAGCAACGCAAAGTAAAGCAAAGACAAAACAGGTAGATCATCAACTAGTGATTCAAATGCAATAAATCAATCCTTCTTTTCAATGCATCAAATCACATATTTGTCTCATTGGAAACTTCAATCAAATTCATACTTATCGTATCAAAAATTTATGAATACAAAAAATAAATCAAAGTATTAGTTAATCACCTCTTTACCTTGATTTTTTCAAAGATTCTTTGAATTGTTAACAAATGCCCTGAAAACCTTCATTTTCTTTGATCAAAGTGGTGTTTCAAGTTGGATGACTTATATATATATATATATATATAAAACGGAGGGTAATTTCCAAACACTAAACCAAGGGTTTGATAGGTTTTAAGCATAGTTTCCCTTTCCTCAATTCTCATGGTCGAATGTGCTTTCTTTTATATATAAAGGGCTTGAGACTCATTAAGGATCAAGACAATTAGCCTTCAATATAGGTGTATAGATGTAGAGAGGGGAAGGGAGGAAGAGAGATGTTAGAGTGGGTTGAATAAATTTTCCATCTCCCCTATTGATAGGCAATTGAATTTAGTTGTTTTTAATAAATCTTTGAGTTCCGCCAATCAAAACACAACACGTGGCACAATATGACGCCATATATTTAGGAGGAGACGTGGCAAAATGAGATTCACTCATTTATTACTGGAGAAGTCCTTATACATTGTGTTGTCTTATAAATAAGTGATGATATTTTGATCCATGTTACTCGAGTCCTTTCACTTAACGTGATTTTACAATTAGGCGGTTAAACTTTAAGTTATGCTAACCAATAACCACGTTCTTGTTTTTAGGCATCACTTGGGTGACAATCTTGCGACATAGTTGACGTAACTCACATGGTTATTCAATATAACAATCACATTGTCACTAGTAAACTCACGGGTTATTCAATCATTGTCAATAACTACCTTCTAATTCTAATTTATTGTCAAAATATCGATCATATTGTCAATAGTTATCATTTTCTAATTCTCGACATTCATTTGAGTAATAATCTTATAACAATCCAAATGCGATCACATTGTTATATTTCAATTTTTATCATTCAATTGAGTGGCAAACTTGTAACTTTGCAATTCGATATGATTATATTGTCACATTCTACTTCTTGGTATACAATTGAGTCATAATCTTTGTAACCTTGAATTTCAAATAATTCTCACTCATTATCGTTATCAAAATACTATCATTTAGCATAATTCATTGTTAAATTTTTACGGGATGTTACATGCTTCATATATAGTTTCTATTCATTCGATTATTAATAAAATTCTTGAGTTTTACTCAATTTCTTGGTGGATTCCAAGACTTGCTCGGTGGATTCCAAGTTTTTATTATTTGCAAGGCTTCGTTGGAAATCTTGTTGCTTCCGTTCTGCGTCAAGTGGTCAGCTTCCACAATGTGATCCAAAAATAACTCAAGAACTTTGTATCCCTGTCAAAAGTAATAGATTTAGGCACCCGATGCAGCCGAACGACCTCCTTGAAAAAGAGTTTAGCGATGTTTGAGGCATTTGAAATTTTCCTGCATGCTATAAAGTGAGCCATCTTGGAGAACCTATCTACAACCACAAACACAGAATCTACACCGCGTTGAGTTCGGGGCAGCCCAAGGATTAAATCCATTGTCAAACCTTGCCAAATACCTTGTAGCACTGGAAGAGGCATATATAACTTAGTATTCTGAACATGTCCCTTCGAAACCTGACAAGTGTAGCACTTTCTTATTATATTTTTGACATCACGCTTCAATTGCGGCCAGTAATATCTCTCTTTCAAACTAGCAATTATTTTATCCCATCCTAAATGTCCACTTAATCCACCGCCATGCGGATCTAGAATAAGTTTCTCACGTAAAGATGAAATCGGAATACAAAGGCGGTTACCTTTAAATAAGAAACCATCACTGATATGAAAATCTGCCATGGGTTCTTTGTTTGCACACTTTCCCCAAATCTGTTTGAAATCATCGTCATTTCTATACAACTACTTTAAGCAATCAAAACCCACAACTTCTTGGGATAATGTAATCAACAAAGAAGCCCTCATACTAAGAGCATCTGCCACTCGATTGGAATTGCCAGACATATGTTTGATCACAAAGGGGAATTTCTACAAGAAAGACACCCATCGAACATGCATCTTACGGATATGTTTCTGACTATTAATATATTTCAAAGCCTGATGGTCAGTGTAAAGCACAAATTCTTTTTGGATCAGATAATGTTCCCACTGCTTTAAAGCGTGAACCACTTAATAGAATTCCTGGCCATATGTGTTCCACTTCTGTCTTGCTTCATTTAACTTTTTAGAGAAGAAAGCTACTGGTCTCTTCTCTTGGGACAAAATCGCTCCAATCCCAATGCTACATGCATCATATTCCACTTCTAACACTTCCTCAAAGTTGGGCAATGCCAAAACTAGAGCTGTACACAATTTCTCTTTAATAAGAGTGAAGCTGTTTTTTTGCTCTTTTCCCCAATGAGACTTCCTTTTTTTTCAGACACTCTGTCAAGGGTGCCACAATGGCATTGAAGCGCCGGAAAAAACGTCTGTAAAAAGTGGTCAATCCATGAAAACTACGTACATCAAAAATTGATTTTTTGGAGGAGGCCATTCATAGATTGCTCGAGTTTTCTCTTGATCCACCTGTATTCCATTTTCCCCCACTACAAAACCCAAGAACGGCAAACGGTTGACACAAAATGTGCACTTCTTCAAGTTCAGATATAGTTTATTATCCTTTAGAACATCAAAACTTGTCTTAATTGACTCAAGTGTCCATCCTTGGACTTGCTGTAGATAAGTTTATCATCAAAATATACTACAACAAAGGAACTAATAAAAGGACGCAGAACCTGATTTATCAGTTGCATAAAGGTGCTTAGAGTGTTTGTCAGACCGAACGATATTACCAACCACTCATACAGTCCATCTTTACTTTTGAAAGTAATCTTCAGTTCATCCCCAGGTTTGATGCGAATCTGATGATAACCACTTCTTAGACCAATTTTCGAGGAGACCTTAGAGCCTTCAAGGACATCTAACATATCTTCCAATCTTGGGATGGCAAACATGTACTTCACGTTGATTTTGTTGATAGCACGACTATCAACACTAGGCCTGGGCGTTGGTCTGGTCGGGTTGGGTCGGGTTTGGGGCCAATCTGAACCCGACCCGACAGTGAGTCGGGTTGGCTTTCTGGGACCCGGGCCGGCCCAGATCGGGTGCAAAACCCGAGTCAACCTGACTCGACCCGAGTCGAGTCGGGTTGACTTCGGTTAGCGGTTTGTAGCCGGCCCAAACAAAAAAACTAATAAGGCCCAATTACTTTTTCTTTTTTTGTTTTTTTTTTATTTTTTAGATTAAGGGCCTAATTTCCTGAAATCGGCCCATTTGCTCCAAAAATATATTTCAGCCCATTAGGTTTCTTTGTCTTCCATGAACCAAAAACTCAAAATACTCAAATGAAAAAAAAACTCAAAGCCAAAATCAAAGAGGAGAAAATCGGCGTGAACAAAAAACTCAAAACTCAAATGAACAAAAACTCAAAGCCAAAATCAAAGAGGAGAAAATCGGCGACGGCAGTAGCTCGACATGTAGGGTGACAGCGGTGACTCAGCAATGCGATATGGAGGGCGATGACAGCAGCTGCTGTGGGCGTGGAGTCCACGACAGCAAACGTGGCGAAACTTAGGGACTCGATGGCGGCTGCGGCGGCGGAACCTAGGGGCGCGAAGGTGGCGGTGAATTGAATTTGGGTTCCAGCATTCTAGAGTTTGAGAGAGTGATTGAGAAATGTGCATGAGTGCTTTCTTGAAAATTCATGAACTTTTGTCAAAGATCTTGGCTCTCCTATTGTGTAATTAGTTGCTTCTTTTCTTTCATTTTTGTCCAAATGCGTTTCTCGCATTCAGATTTCTTCTGATGTTGCTCATGGCCTTGATGGAGTTGGAGCCTGGAGGAATTGAATTTGGATTTTGGGGATTAGGGTTCATTAGTTATGCTTGATGAAAAGTTGTGAAAATGTATATATTAGCTTTAATGTTTAGTCTTTTACTTAAATTGTCAAATGAAAAGTTGAAATTTTCAAATTGGACAGTGGAAACCACGATTTTATTTAAAAAAAAAATTTAAATGAATTGGGTTAACCTGACTCTGGCTGCCGGGTTGGGTTCACCGGGGTTACACCGAGTCAACCCGGCACCTGACTCGACCCGAGTCGGGTTACCCCTTCCCCACCCGGCGGCTTACCCAGTCTGTCGCTTAACCCGACCTGACCTGACCCAAAAGAGGTCGGTAGGGTCGGTTTTTGGGTTTTCGGATCATATGCCCAGCCCTAATCAACACACATACGCCAAGTTTCCCCTTTCTTTGGCACCAATATAGCGGGAATTGCACACGGACTCATACTCTCCCTTATGAATCCCTTTTTCTGTAGATCCTCAATTTGCGCCCTGAGAATCTCATTTTCCTTTGGACTCATATGGTAATGGGTAAATTCAGAAAACTAGCACCAGGTACAAGATCAATCTGATGTTGGATGTTTAACATTGGCGGTAATTCACTTGGTAATTCATCAGAAATCAAATCGTTAAGGTCTATCAAAATTTTCTGTATATCTGCTAGAATTTCATTCTTTTCAACTATCGCATTCAACAGCCCTTTGATTATTACCGGACACACGTATCCTGCTTCTTTCACTGACTCCTCAACCTCTTTCTTACTACTAGTAATTGTCAGAAAACTCTCAGAACGTGGTTTGACAGATTTCTTTGTCTGTTTAAGCGGGCTTATAGCGATCTTATGTTGATTCCACATGAATAGCACAATATTATCTCAACTTTGAAAGTCATATCCACATCAAACTGCCAAAGACGGCCCAACAATATATGACAGGCATCCATGTCTATTACATCACAAACACATCATTTTTGTAATGCTTGCCAATAGATAATGGAACCTTACAAATCTCAGTCACACGAACAGAAGTCCTTTTTTTTTACCTAACTAAGAGAATATGGGTTAGGATGGTTTTCAGTTGACCAATGCAACACTTCTACTAGCTTTTTTACACAAAATTTTCACCGTTCCCATTGTCAATAATAACTTCACATACCTTTTGTTTTATCATACAAAGGGAACGAAAAATTCTATTACGCTGTACCTCTTCTTTTGGTGCCAGTAGAACTTGCTGTAAGACGAGTGTCAACCTCTCCATGCCTTCCTCAATTGCGAACGCCGCCCCCATCATAGTCATCATCCTCGTCATCTTCTTCCTCATCTGCAAGATCCTCTACCTCAACCAAATTTGCCTGTTTACGATCTGGACAGGTGTTGGAATGATGACCAGACTTGCCACAATGGTAACATATAGGTGGCATAGGCTTTGCATATGGATTTGGATTCTCCTTCTGAGGTTGATTTTTAAACTCACCCCGATTACTGCCTTCGGTGACTCAATTTGCCTGAGTAGGGCTATTACTTGTTGTACAGACTTACCCTTTTCTGCCGTATTGGGTACTAAAGAATCAGCTTGTGTAATTCTGTGATAGCTAGCTGCTCTCTTCTCATATTCCATCATTTCCACCGTCAAAGCCATATTAATGGCCTCCTGCAATGTCCACAAATTCTGCAATCCTATGTTCTCTTGTAGTGATACCTTCAGCCCACTAGTAAACCTGTCAACCCTCTGATTTTCTGATTGTGCTAGGTTGTTATGCTTACATAATCCCATGAAATCATTGGTATAGTAATTCACGCTACGATTGCCTTGCACACAATTTAAGTATATACAGTATAGGATCTTCTCATAATCTGCAGGTAGAAATCTGCCCATCATCAGTTGCTTTATCCTCCTCTTCGTATGAATTTTAGCCTTCACCTGTCTTTGCCGAGTAGTCTGCAATTGATCCCGCCATAAAGCTGTAGAAGCTTTTAAATAGAAAGCTACCATCTTCACTATCTTCTCTTCAAGAATCTCCATGATTTCAAAGAAATCTTCGACCTCCACTAGCCAATCTAGGAAATCTTCAATCTTCAAATTTCCATAGAAAGGTGATATATCTGCCTTAATACGGAAATCGTCAGAGTTGTTTTGATTGTGAGGGTAAGGGTGTAGAGGCAGATCTGGTTCCTCCTCTGAATTTGACTCAGATTCGCCCATTGCAGGTCTAACCATAGCAGCTCTATTAACTGGCTCATTATTTCTGTTATTGTTTCTATCACCGCCACCGTCACCATTGTTCATACCATTGTTTCCATTATTATTCCCAATGGTCTTCAATTGAGCTAAGATCCGATCGATTTTTGCATCCATCTCTTCAAATCGACGAGTGTGGGTATCAAATTCTACTCAAATAACCAGAGCGCAAGGCATTGGAACATGAACACAGACTATCAATGTTTAACTGTCAATGATATTGAGTCAGGCAAATCCCAGGCTCTGATACTACTGGACGCAAAATAGAAGCAACAAGATTTCCAGCTAAGCCTTGTAAATAATAAAAACTTGAAATCCACCAAGCAAGTCTCGGAATCCGCTAAGGAATTGAAAGAAACTCAACAATTTTTATTGATGATTGAATGAATAGAAACTATACATGAGGCATTTTTATATAGGTACAAATTTACCTAATCCTAATATATCTTCGAAAGCAATTAAAATATGGAAAAGGAAACTAAAATCCTACCAAAATAAAGAAAACAGTTAAAATCCTGATAGAAATAAACAATGAATTAAAATTTAAATCCTATTGTTAATAGAACTACGTTTCGTCCTATATCATGAATGTTGGGGGGAGAGGGTTCGCTATTAAATTTCGCTTGTGCAGGCTGTTGGGAGAGAGACGTGATTTTTGAAAGGAGAGGATTTAGAGGTTTTGATTAATTGGAGATGGGGCCAATTCAATTCTATATGGTTGCACTAACTGAGCACCACTTTGCAGATCTGATTCCTAAGAAGGAACCAGATCTGTTTTGTTATAAAAACTCAAAAATACCCCTGACTTTTAGTTTTTAAACCATAAGTTTATAGATTATGGGGGCCAATCCAATGGCAGGGGTGTTCTCCACCAGGAAAAGTTATTTTGAGGATAGTCAATACCAAAAATTGATAGATAGAGATATTTTACACAAAACCGACTATAGGTAGAGATTTTTACTGTCAATTAGCCTAAAATAACATGCTCTAAAAAGAAAAAGGGAACATATAAACCACCATATATGTTAACTTAGGAATGGGTAACTTTTGAAACGCTAAACACCATTTCCAATAGTCTTGATTTCTCACCAAACATGTGGTAAGAGATGGTTTTTACCGTTTCCACCAACAGTTTCATAAATTTTCTTTTCATTAGAAATAAGAATTATGACCCTTTCCTCGCCCAAAATTAAAAAAAATAAAAATAAAAAAACTGAGAGAGAGAATGAGATCCTACCGTCGAATCCACTGTAGGAAAGTGGTATACCAGTTATTATTATCATTATCATTATTATTATTTTGGTTTATGTACAACTGAAACAAATGTGATTTCTCACTTAGAATATAAATAAAACCATAAAAAAGTTTATTGAGGATGTGTATTTATGGTCAATTCATTATCCAATTTATTTTTTGTTATACTTGTCAACATTGTTCTTTCCGTATATGCGCACAGGTGAAAGATTAATTTTTATCATATGCATGCACACAAATATACAGACTATGCAGCATATAAACATGCATTGTAAAATTGCGTTCTTTGCCTACCAACGATCACGTAAGCAGCAAGAACTTGAGTGGTTTCGTGAACGATGTAAAGGGAAAATGCTGGAGTTGAGAGACAGGAGCTTCTCATGGCCCATATATGTTCAACAACATAAATTGTTGTTTTGTTTGGTTATTCAGTGAATAACTAGTGTTAGAATTGTTGTTTATTTTTCGGCTCTATTTTTAGCTCATTTGTTATGGGGACAAAAAATAGGGGAAAAAAGTCATTCACTATAGGGCTCATTTTGTGAAATCTGCCTCTGAGTTTTAAGGCTGCTATGCAAAGGCCTTGGTGGGAGTGAATGTGGGTCTTGCATGTACATTGATTGGGGTGATTGCAGTTCTTGCGGACGTGCGGTTCATGTCTAATATGAGTGATTTATAACAGTATAAATTTATTGTATTAAAGAAAAAACAATGTGAATATATTTGAAGTGGTGATAGCGTAAGAAAATGGTGAGAATATGGTTAAAGTAGCTACTAAAATAAATAATTTGAAACATAACATTGCGATTATGATAATACTTCTAAAACGTAATAATTCAAAAAAAAGAATTTAAACCATAATAAAAATAAAAAAGTTTATTTAATTTATTATTTTGCATTATATTAGAAATATAAAACACTATGCTTGAATGACTTTTTTTCTTTTTCTTTTTTCCCTTCGTTGGATGATTTTTTCTTTTCTTTATTTTTTCCTGAAGGGTGGTTCGAATATGTTTAAAATATTATTTTAAAGCAATATATACATAGTATATATAAAAAGAACGCAAAGAAAAAAAAAAGAATTTCTTCAAGTAAGATTAGAATTAAATAGAAAACTTATTATTTATACCAAAATAATTTCTATTAAGTGGTTTGAAAAAGTGTTGTAGTAGTTAAACTCTCACGTTTCAATTAGTAAGTCAAGGGTTCAAGCCACACCTATTTCTCTGCTATTTTCCCTCCACTCTCCTCCGCTGTCATTCCCTTGTATTAAAAAAATATTTTTTATTACAAAATTAAATTCATAAAATGTGTGAAAGAATAAAAAATTAAATGTAAGTTTTTCTTTTTTTTTATTCCGAGCAAGAAACTATTATAGCTACTACATTTTTTTTTTTTGAAAAAGGATCAATTTATTAAAGCATAAGCTGAGTACAAGACTAAAACCTACGAACAAGGTCCCCACGTATCCATGGCCCATTTGGCCAAATCAAAATCAGCCCACAAGGAAGGACCCAAAACAAGATAGACAACAAATAAAAAGTAGCAAATGGGCTTAGTGCCCCAATATGATCAGTGCCCATTCCAACCAAATCAATCATCTCCTTTATCGTCCGATTCATGATTTTGCTGGTCAACGTGATCCTGAGCCTTGGCGGCTAGATAAGCTGTAAATCTCATCAGGTGGATGTCATCATGTTTCTTTACATGTTCCATAACCAATTGGCGACCCAGAAACTTCCGAGGTAGGAAAGAGTTTTGATTAGTGATGATGTGGAGGTCCTGGGCAATTTCAACAAGTATTCGGGCAGGGATGCAGGCAAAGTTTCATCTTCCAAAAACCCATACTCACGAATCATATTAATTTGTTGTTGGCGGCGTTAGGGAAAAGGGAACATGACTTTGCCATACTCCAATGGGTTGAGAATGATATCAATGGCCGCTTTGAAATGAGCTCGCGCAATCACTTCCTGCGAATTGGTCTCCCTGAAATGAGGAAATTTGGAGCAGAAGTGATTGAAAAATCTATACTCCACATGGACCCTACAGTGAGCAAGATCCACATTGATGCGTGGAGTTTCAAACCGAAATCTTAATCTGTCCAATGCAAAGACAGTGACATGAATCGGAGGGAGAATGTTGGGGAAGTCGAAGCTCGACTGCGCAATCACCAGCCAATGTGGGAGAGGCTGATTCAACATAAATGTTGGGGGTTCAGGTAACCAGTTATTAGCCATTCTCAATAGAAAATGGAGTACTGATCAGTTGAGAAGCTAGAGAAATTTAGGCCGAAATTATCAGGAACAAGCAGATATATATAGTGTTTTGAAGTTAAATTGATCAGTTGTAAGTCTACTTTCTTTTCAAACTGGGTAGTAGTGAGTAGGTTGAATCTATAGGATGGCTGATTGACCTGGGATTGATTAAGCAGCGAATATATTCTCTACAGCGAATATATTCTCTCCTTTCAGGCAGATATGTCAAGGCAGAGAAGCGGCACAAGAGAAAGAGGGCAGTAGAATGGAATCTTGAGCAAGGATGCCTCTATCGAAACAAAGGTTTGCAAATTGATCACAATCATTTAATCTCTTCCAATGATGCTTCCATTTTCTGAGAAGTTTGGTTCAAATCAGATTCTGAAAAATTTTAGTGTTAGAAATCTTGCATGTGACCCAGACTGATTCTTTAACCTTAATGCCTGTAATTTCCTTATCTTTTACTGTTCAGCCATAGTCTTTTCAAGAGTTTTGGTCAAAGATCATCCAATTCTTCTCTGCGTCATCACTCCATTTCTTCCATTTTAGATGGTTTCCCAAATCTGCTGTAAGATCCCAAATGTGAAATATTTTAACTTTGGAGGCTTTCATTGCTCAAGCATCTGCATTTCAACCCAGTGGTGTTCTTTGTGTTTTTCTTCTCCTTTATTCTCAATGCATAAAAGTCACTGAGATGGGAATTGTCCTCCTATCTGATTTTCCTCTGGTAGCTGACACCATTCTTTTCCTTGTAGATGATGTTTAGGGTCACCTCCGGGAGAGAGTCCTTCATTTTCTTGAATCCTTGTTTCATTTGGAATGCTACCAGTGCAAGTGCATCAGCAACTGAGTTACCTTCTCTAAAATTGTGCTGGTAAATAAATCTATTTGTGTTTGGTAACTGGCTTATGCATCTGATTAGGTATCTGAGATGCCAAGGTTCCTCACTTGTTCCATTTAGGATTGACACAGCCTCCAATGAATCTGTTTCCACTATAATTCCATCTTTTCCTTGTATTTGTGTCCATTCTTTGATGATTTCATGAATTGCTCTTAATTCTGCTTCAAGGACCATTCCTTTAGACCAAAACCATCCAAAACCCGCAATAGGATCCCCATTGTGATCCCTAATAATGGCACCCCCAGATATAAATTCCTTGTATTTTATCCCTGTATCCATCAGTATTAGCTTTAATCCAATTTTCAGGAGGTGGGGTCCAGGTCACCATCATCATAAGGGGTTGAGGTACCTTCAATTTTGTATAGAGATAACTAGCTATCTTCTTATCTCCTTTCCATTGCTTTTGTTGGATTAAATTGCCTTTGCATAACATGTGAATCTGATTCTCAACATTCCAAATGATCCTTTTCGCATTGACCTGAATTTCTCTGTGTTTGGAGTTATTTCTTTCCATCCATAAAAGCCAGATCAGACATGGGACCAATGTTCTGATATAACCTTTTTTGACCTATCTTACAAATAGAATCCAGGTGAAAAGCATTTCTTGCACCGAACAGGTCTGTTTTGCTGTGATTCGAAAAAGATCAAAGTAATGATTCCAAACAGTTTTTGCTGTGTTACTGTTCAGAAATATGTGTTCAATTGATTCTGTTTGTCTGCAACATTGGCACTTAGAAGCAAGCTGAGTATGAAATCTTTCCATAATTATTGTATCAACAGGAATCTATTTTCGCAGTAGTTTCCATAAGAAAATACTGATCTTAATGGGGATATTCTTGTGCAATATTGTTTTGAATGACATTTGTTTGGTACTCTGCTTTCTTACAATCTGCCATGCTGATTTGGTTGTAAAATTACCTGCTGCCTTTTGTTTCCATATTGCTTTATCTCTTGTGCCACCGTCAATTGGGATTTGTATAATTTTTTCAACCAGTTTTTGTGGCATGATGCTTTGAAGTTTTTCAATGTGCCACTGGTCAATATGTATGAATTCGTTGATTTTGACTGAGTTATGTTGGATGTTAGGGAACTCTAGCCTCAGTGATCTTTCAAGGAACCAATTGTCCCACCAAAAGAAACTGCTTCCATTTTTCACTTTCCAAGCCATCTGTTTCTCAGTAACTTGAGCCACCCTAGTTTTTCCAAACACTTGAGCTTGTGGGTTTACATCTAACCTGCAGTGGATGAGCATCTTTGCAATATTTCTCCCTCATAATTTTAGCCCATAGTGAATCTTGTAGCCTGAATTTCCACTATAATTTTATAGAAAAGCTCGCAATCATTTCATGTAACCTTTTGATACCAATTCCTCCTTCATCCTCAATTTTGCGAATTTCTCCCCATTTAGCCCAATGCACTGTACTAGAATTTTTAGTATCTCCCCAAAAAAATTTAGTAAAAGTTTTTTCCAATTCCTTACATATGTACTTGGGAGGATTTGCCACTATCAGTGTATAAATGAGAATTGTAGTCAGTACACTCTTAATCAATGTTATCTTGCTGCTCATGAAAGAATTCTCATTTCCCAGCCAGTTATTCTCTATTTGATGAGTTCAACAATGTGGTCAAAAATTTGTCTTTTATTGTTCCCTGTGTAAAGTTTGATTCCCAAATACATGGTTGGCAGTTGAATCAAAGCGAATCCAGTAATCATTCTGATGTCATTAATCAGAAAATACACAAAATATTTTCACACAGTGATCAACAGAAAATATCAGAGAAAAAAAATCAATTGTATTTCATGGCAAGGTAGAGAGCTTACTGAAGAGAAGGAAATTGGAGAATCAGGAGTTGCATTTTTCTGTCAGGCATATAAGGAGGAACCAACCAATATGGATGATGAGTTTATGCAAGTTATACCACATATGATCACACAAGAGGAAAATAACAATCTGACGAGAGCGCCCTAGGAAGAAGAAATTAGGAACACTTTGTTCCAAATGGATGGTGATAAGGCTGCTGGACCTTATGGATATACCGCAACCTTTTTTCAATAAACATGGCTAATCATTAAGATTGACCTATGTGAAGCAATCTGGGATGTTTTTAACGGGTAATTTTTGCATAGATTCTTTTCAAGCACAACCATCTGTTTGATCCCCAAATCAGACAACCCTATAACGTGGAATGATTATAGACCAATCAGCTTGTGTACAATCATCAACAGACCTCTCTCTAAAATCATCGCCAACAGAATGACAGATCTTCTACCCAAACTTATCTCACGTAATCAAAGTGATTTTGTGAAAGGAAGGGAGATTTGTGACAACACACTCATCGCACAAGAAATAATTCATGAGATTAACAAGAAAGTGAGGAAGCAATGTGGCAATTAAACTTGATATGCAAAAAGCCTATGATAGAATGGAATGGAAGTTTTTGTTCAATGTCCTCAGAAAATTTGGTTTCAGCCAGCAGTGGATTGAACTTATTAGGAGATGTACCACAACAACTTGGTATTCACCATTAATTAATGGTAAAACAGAAGGATTCTTTAAAGCTGAAAGAGGTTTGAGACAGGGTGACCCGCTCTCCCCTGCGTTATTCATATTAGCAGCTGAGGTACTGTCAAGGAACTTGAATGCATGGTTAGCCCATCGTCCATCATGGCATTACAGGTATGGAGGAGATACCATGATTTCCCATTTAAGTTTTGCAGGTGACATCTTCATTTTTGTGAATGGAAATAAAAGTTGCATCCAACCACTTATGAACAATCTAGTGAGGTATGAAAGTGTTTCCCGGCAAAGAGACAATGTAAGTTAAAAAGTTAGGACATTTATTATTATTTTTTATACAAGGAGAAGATAGGGAAGGGAAGGGGAAATAGGGGTGTTAGGCGTCAAACACATGACCTCCTACCCATAAGTCGTAACATCAAAATCTATATATCTATATATACATTAAGAAATGATAGTTTACATATTATGTTTTCCCGCCTATTTCACTTCCTAAATCCATTGATTTCATCTCCTAATCTTGGCTGTTCATTTTTATTTTACTTTTTAATTTTATTTACATTTTTTAATATATTACCAATTTATAGATCCCCTATTTTATCTTTCATTTCCCCTTTTTATATTATTTATAGATGTATTTGATTTAGCTCATTATTATTACTAGTTTTTCCAATTTTTAATTCCAATCACTAAATTAGATTTTGTTTTACCCAAAAATCGCTCTCTTTCTTTATCCATATTCTCTCTCCTTCCTCTAGTAGAACTCATCTAATCTAAAAACTTTCTCAAATCTCTATCACCCTACATTTAAGCTTTCCACTCTTTGTCTTGAATAGTTTTATTTTTGATTGACTTTCCTAATTTTTTGTTACAATATATCTGACACTATCGGACTGCTTCCAGATTGGTTCCAATATTCACCAATGTCCAGAAAATTAGACTTGTCATCGAATCGGAAAAGCTAACAATTCAAGGTCACTGAACCAATTTTAATTAAATAATTGAAAACAAATTAATTTTTACCTTAAATAATGTTAAAACTTTATTCCTTTTTTATGATTTTAGGCATAAAAAGGGAATCTCACATTGATTATTTAGTGAAAAATTGAGGATGTATACTTATATTAAGTTACTTAGAGAAGAGTTATACACAATAGGGCTTTAACTTGTGAGCTTTGAGTTTCTAAAAAGTTTAAAATTCTAATAGATCATTATTGAAAAAAGTTTATTGTGAACCGGTAAACCATATATGCCTTTATCTCACATTGTCTGATTATTTTCTAGATTGATTTCAGTATTCACAAATGTTCAAAAAATCAGGCCAATCATCGAACGGGAAAAGCCGACAGTTTAAGATAATCAAACCAGTTTTAATTTAATAATGGAAATAAAGTAATTTTTTTATGTAAAATAATATGGAAAAAGAGCATTCGATTTTTTAATTCTTTTATCTTTACCGTTTAAAAAAAGGTTGAGATCTTATTCCTTTTTTAAAAGCCATCGAAAATATGACTTTGGACATAAAAAGTGAATCCACATTGGTTATTTCGTAAAAAGAATTGAGGTTGTACACCTATGTTAAGCTACTTGTAGAAGGGTTATGCGTAATAAGGCCTTAGGCCTTAGCTTATGGGTTTTAAACTTTCAGAAAGTGTAAAATTTTAATGGATCATTATTGAAAAAAAGTTTATTCTCCCCCGGTGAACTGTATCCGTCGTTATCTCATACCGTCATATTATTTTCCGAATTGGTTCCAATATTCACAAATTTTCTTCAATCTTTTACCTTAGACTTTTTTTACTTGATTTTCCATCTTTATTGATGAAAGATATTGTAGTATGGGTAGCAACTACATTGTCACACACATAGACGATTAAATACCTAAGGATATATGTCTATATTAAACTACTTGGAGAAGGATTAAGTATAATAGGGTCAGATTAACTTATGGGCCTTAAGCTTCTAAAAAGTTTCAAAATTTTAATAAATCATTGTTGAAAGAAATTTATTGTTAACCTGTGAATCATATCCGACTTCGTGCTCTTCCGATCTCTGATTTTCCGAATTGGTTCATTCGTAAATTTTCTTTAATGTTTTCCTTAGTCTCTTTAGACCATGTTTTATATTTATTAATGAAGATATCGTATTATAGGCATCACTTATATTGTTTTTCTTTACAAACAAATAGACGATCAAATATTATGATTTAAGATCTTTGAAAATATGATTTTGGGCATAGAAAGGGAATCTCACATTAGTTATTTAGTAAAAACAATTGAGGATGTATGCATATGTTAAGCTACTTGGAGAAGAATTATACATAATAAGGCATAAGCTTATAGGCTTTGAGTTTCTAAAAAGTTTAAAATTTTAATGATGTTATAGGCTAGAAGAAAAGAATAGAAAATAGAAAGAAAACTCGTAAATTGTGTGTATTATTCTCGATACAGAGGGGCTATTTATAGATTTACAATACCCAAGAAATCTTGGTGGGCAAGTAAAATACTTTTAGAGTAGTGACCAAGATATTACGGCTATTAGGGTTTTAGAATTAGTCATTCACACTAAAATATTATTTAAAACACTCCCCTTTGAATGACTATTTATACATTAACTGCCTCGTAAAAAACCTTGTTTGGGGAAAAACTCAACAGGAGAAAAACCTGCCAAACTAGTAAAAAGAATACAATTAATTATGATCAACTTCGAAGCGTCCAATTACTGTCTCATTAAAACCTTATCAGAAAAACCAGTGGAACAAAAACTGATGGAAGGAAAAAGAGTATAGCTGCTTTCCCTAATTTCAGCCAGCGATAGTTCTCTTGTTAGCCATCTATATCTCTCCAATAACTTCAATATTTTGAAATATATTCTGCTTCAGGCAAAGTATCAACTCTTCAGGAGTTTTATACTGAGGGTCATTATTATATATGTCATAGACATTTATTACACAAAGAATATGCCTCGTTAAAACCTTACAAGGAAAAAACCCTATGGGAAAAAATCCAAGTAAAGAAAAAAGAGTACATTATTCTTTGGATACGTTTTGATGTTGCCTCGTTAAAAACCTTGCTAAGGAAACCCATTGGGACCAAACCTTAGTAAAGGGAAAAAGAGTACAACGTGTATCTCCCTCATATTAACTGGCAATGTATACGGGAACTTTAAGTTCTTTATATGCTTCATTCAAGCATACTAAATCCTTTTACGATTTTATCACATTAATGATATTTTTCACATATTGTCAGTTGAATGAAATTTCAGGTTTCAATAACATTTACCAGATATTTAATGCTTTTTTAGCATAATTATCAATTGTCATATTATTGACATTGTAACAATCTACAGGATTGTCTTTTTTATCTTGGCCAATATTTAATGTCAACAATTTTGATAGAATTTGATTCATCATACGTGTGCTCTTCTACTTGAGCTCATAAGCTTGTGCAGTCGACTATTATTTCTTGTCGATTCCATCTGATCTCAGTATAGACATAACTTATCGAGATCTCTTTATTCCAATAATTTTAGGTACTTGAGCCTCTTTAGGCACTTTTTAATTTGTTATGAGATCGGAAGAGCGTCGTGTGAGTATATATGCTTCAAAAGGACCATCACAAGTATCTGCTCCATATTCTTTTTCATGGATGTTTGTTTTGGAATCGACCACGTCATGCTTCAAGTATGCAGTTAATATCTCAAATCCTCTTATAGGATTTTATATCAATTCAAGTTGGAGCATTAACTTGGTATGTCTGTTGGTAACGATGCAATTAGTAATCTGAAATGAATATCTGAAATGAATATTATCTCGCAAACTTCAGGTTTGCATTATAAATGCGAGGATTACAACTGAGTATTTCGTTTATTTGTTACCAATTATCAATTCCTCCCCCTAATGCTGAGAAGACTATTTAATTTAAGAAATCGGTAGAAAAACATGTTCATCCTTCATGAATGAAGCATACAAATAGGGATTTTCAAATCCATCATATATTCTCAGTATTACAATAATATTCATCTTAGTACGCGTGGTGGAGTGACTATACATATCACACTTATCAACTTTAGATGAAGGCTTCTGACTGTAAGCCAAATATGGGGATATCATATATTTTATTGACATGTTATATAAGAATAATGCTGTAAGTGAAAGATCAATATTACTTAAAGACAAATGGTTTGTTCTTAATTTGGTGTAACAAATAACTTAGGGCGTACAATATTATTTTGCTAACCATAGGCAATTAATATCCCAATCAATATATGAATAATTAATAACTTTTGGGATAAAATTTACTAGAAAGATACATATATCTTTTATAATATCTAGAACTTTTACTCATAATCAATCAATTGAGCAAATATTCTCGTAAACTTCTGGTTACAAGTTTGACATGTGACCTCTAGTGGATCCAAATTTATAAAATATCTAGAAGGTATACATGAAAGGTGAGTGGACCCACACGATTCACCCTAAGTATTTTTCAGATATATTTGGAACTCAATTCCAAATAGCTAGTGGTTATTAATAGTTAAATTGCTTGAGAATTTGCAACACACAAGAATTCTTTTAAATGGAAGAATCTTCTATTCTTCACATGATTCTCGATAGTTCTTATTATCAACAAACCGGGATGGTCTAACCGGTCATGCCAAATAATAAAATTTTCATAATATTGAACTTCTGGTCTAATATAACAAGTAATGTCTTTGAACAACACTATAAAAAAATTTTAAGCAAGAGACATTAGATTCACAACCAAAGACTTGCCATAAGGGAGAATACTGATGATAGATAATTGGCCTTATACGAACTACAACATGTAATATGGCATGATCCTAAACAGAAGTTAGGAGTTTTGTTTTTATAGACAATAATTTAACAATTAACTGAACAGTTCTGTTAAACCATTCTGAGTGTGAACATAAGCAAATAAATGTTCAACTTCAATTCTGATTGTCATGCAATAATAGTCGAATGCTTGAGATCAAAACTCACCAGCATTACCAAGGTAAACTTTTTTGATTCTAGGAATTGAGCTTTTTAGTTTTATTCTATGAGCAAGTAGTCTAGCAAACGTTGCATTTCTCGTAAAAAGTAAGCGAACATGGGACCATCTAATAGAAGCATCAATCAATGCCATAATGAAATAAAATGGTCCACATGATGGGTATATCAGCCCACAAACATCTCCATGAATTCTTTCTAAGAAAATTAGAGACTCAATATTAATCTTCATACTGGAAGGTTTGATGACTAACTTGCCTTACTTACAAGCAGCATATGGGAAACCATTTGCTAAAAGAAACTTCTAGTTCTTTAGATTATACCTATGTGAATTATCTACCGCATCATACTTGCTTATGTATGTGCAAACCTGTCATACCAATTTTATAAATATATAATGCATTCCAGATGGTAATGCTGACAATTTTTCCTTTATTTGCTTCGGCCAAGTACAAAGGAATTTATAGAAAAATATTATTATCCTTTTGCATTATCTCAATGTAATATCCATTAGATATTTTTAAAAATTTCTCTTGAATTTGCTTAAGTGTATCATCAATATACAATTTAGTATTACTTGTGGAAATAATACAAGCTCTACTGGAGCTTTGAATGATGTTTGATGCACTTGATATTGTCTTAACGTTATTTTCAGCTAATGTTAATTGTATAAAGTGCCTTTTGTCTTGAAGAATTATATGTATAATTGCACTGACAATCAGGGTACTAATACTCCCTTTTGAGTCGACAAAGTAGTCTCAGAAACATCAAAGTGTGTGATAAAAACTGGATCGTCATAACGAAGGAAATTAGTTTCCATTTGCCCTTTTCTTTTGATATACTTGTAGTAGAGATCCACGAAATATTTTGTTGTACGACATGTACGTGCTCAATGCCCTTTCATGCCACATCTAAAGAATATTCTTTATACTCTTTTTAAATGAACTATCATTATTGGATGCTTTATGCATCTTACTGGTAGGGCTTTGGTCATGAGTTTTTCCATGTCTTCACCCATGGTTCATGATAAGATGTTGCATTTACTTCAAGCAATGCAGTGAAACCAATGGGGCATAACTCATGATTTTTCATATATCACGTGGATCTTTGATGATAAGGTACTCAACTTTAAGTTAGACATAATAACGAAGGGAACTAAGTGTTTTTGCACAATGCTTAGATGTGTTTCCTTTTTTGTCGTCTTACCGAAGCCACTTGAGGTCTATAACATCAATGGTTAATGACAAATAATTCTTGCCAATATGTCACGTGCAACTAACTAAAATTTGGTGATATTAGCTATTTGTGTAACATTATGATATATAACGTTATAAATTTAATATCACTGGATATGAATATTTATACTCTCCTTCAGAGAGTATTATTTCAGATATCACCAATATCTATAGCCATCAAGACATATGCTACTTCAGGAGCATAGTAAATTATAGTTTTAGAATCAATATGAGTTATTGCTATTTCAGGAGCAATAAATTAATATTCATTAGGAATATTGAATTACCAAATAAATTAAATTCTTAGATCCAATATAAATTGCTCTTCAGGAGCATGTAACATTTTTCATAATATTACAATTAGTCGTGCTACTTCGAGAGCAACAACTTATTTAATCTAACAAAATTAATTGAGTAAAAGTAAATAATAGAAAAACAAATAAATAATGTATATAACGAATGATAAAAAGAGATTATTGCTTCATAATGAGCAATGTAAAATATTCTTCAACAATATTTATTTACTGTATTTTTCTTTAATAAAATACATATTTAAATCTCATATATCGTGCTATTCAAAAGCACACTATATTAAATTAGAATATGATGAGATCATGTTGTGTTCTTCAAGAATCCAATGTATTAATCTTAATAATCTTCAAGATGATTAAGAATTAGAGAATGGTATTTCTTCAAGAATTACGACAAATCCTATATGACTTTTCTAAAACCAATCATATTCTTATTGAATATGAATGTAATTGGTGATTTTTCAGGAACCATAATAATATATGTCAAGCCTCTTCAAGAGTAAAACATGTTCAATGACATAAAAACCCTTAGGGTTATTAATTCAAACAATAACGATACACTGCACACAGATAGCATATATATATATATATATATAACACGTGTCGTATATTAACTGGGAATATCAAAATACCATGTCTCCAACAACCTTGCACGTGATACTATGAATAAAGAATTTGGTTTGGTTTCAATTACCATTAAGGTATATATAGCTTTTGCCTGCAAACAATACACGCACAAAAACTCAATGTGAATGATTATCATGAATAATATAATATAATATCACCGCCAATATAAATGTTTTGATGACTAAAAGCGTGCAATAAAAATATTTTCACATAAATTGGCTAGATGATTCAAACTGTTCGAATCATACAACTTCGAGAAAAAAAATTAGTATAGAAAAAAAAAGGTTACAACTTTACAAAGCAGTATGCAATATGAATAAAATTAACAATTGCCAAAGTTCTTTTCATTCGGATGATGAGCATCTGCCATAATACATAAAGAAAATTTTGAAGAAAGTGTAACAGTTAAAAAGGTTTAAAAAGGTTAGCTCGTATAGGCGTTTCGTGATGATAATGTGTTATAAAGTAGAAGAAAAGAATAAAAAATAAAGAGAAAACTCGTAAATTGTGTGTATTATTCTCAACATAGAGGGGGCTATTTATAGATTTACAATACCCAAGAAGTCTTAGTGGGCAAGTAAAATACTCTTAGAGTGGTGACCAAAATACGACGGCTATTAGGGTTTCAGGGTCTGTCATTCACACTAAAATACTATTTACAACAAATGCATCATTATTGAAAAAAGATTCTTGTGAATGGGTGAGCCATTCTGTCTTTATCTCATACAATTGGATTATTTTTCAAATTAATTCCAATATTCACAAATATTCAGAAAATTGGACCAACCATTGAACCAGTTTTAACTAAATAATTGAAGTAAATTCATTTTTACCTAAAATAATGTGAAGAAAGAGCATTCGATTTTATAATTATTTTTTTTTGCCGTTTAAAAAAAAGTTGAAATTTTATTCAGTTTTTAAGAACTATTAAAAAGTGACTTTGGGCATAAAAAGGGAATCCTAAATTGGTTATTTAGTGAAAAGAACTGAGGATGTACGCTTATATTAAACTATTTGGAGAAGCATTTTGCAAAAAATTTAAAACTTTTACTTATGGGCCTTGAGTTTGCAAAAAAATTAAAACTTTAACGCATCATTATTGAAAAAAGCTTATTGTGAATTGGTGGACCATTCCATCATTATCTCACATCGTTAGATTGTTTTACAGATTGATTAATTCAGTATCCTCAAATGTTCAAAAAATTGAACCAATAATCGAATTGGAAAAGCTAACAGTTCAAGATTATCAGACAAGTTTTAATTAAATAATTGAAATAAATTAATTTTTGCCTAAAATAATGTGGAAAAAGAATATTTGATTTTATGAATTTTTTTTTTATCTTTACCTTTTAAAAAAAAAAGGTTGAAAATTTATTTCTTTTTTGAAGAGATATTAAAAATGTGACTTTGGACATAGAAAATGAATCTCACATTGGTTATTTAGTGAAAAAATTGAGGATCTATGCCTATGTATTAAGCTACTTAGAGATGAGTTATTCATAATAGGGTCTTAGCTTATAGGTCTTCATCTTTCAAAAAGTTTAAGATTTTAATCGATCAATATTGAAAATAAGTTCATTGTAAACTGGTAAACTGTATCTGCTTATATCTCACATAGTCAGATTGTTTTCTAAATTGGTTACAATATTTGCAAATATTCAGACCGATCATCGAACCTCAATGTTTTCCTTAGGCTTTTCTTTTTCTTTCTTTTTTTTTTGTCGGCCATCTTTTATCTTCATTAATAAAATATATCGTATTATGAGTAGCACTTATATTGTTTTTCTTTATACACACGTAAATGATCAAATAGTATAGTTTAAGGTCCATTGATGACTTTGGGTATAGAAATAGAGTCCCACATTATTTATTTAATAAAAAAAGCTGAAGATGTATGCCTATATTAAACTACTTAAAGAAGGGTTATGCATAATAAGGTTTTGGGTTATGAGCCTTGAGTTTCCAAAAAATTTAAAATTATGAATCATTATTGAAAAAAAATTATTGTGAACCAGCAAACTATATCTGTCTTTATATCACAACGTCAGGTTGTTTTTCGGATTGATTACAGTATTCGCCTTGGTTACAATATTCAGTAATTCCTTATTTTTCCAATTGAATTGGTCATAACATTTTAGTTCTTTAAACACTAATTAAATTATATTAACATATTAAAATATTTAGTATATAGAAGATGTATGTTAAGAAAAATTAGATATCATTAATACATGGTACAAAAGTTTACAAAAAAAGAAAAAAAAAGAAAGAAAAAACAAATAGGGCAGTAGATTACATGTGCATTTTGCCGAAAAAATTGGTGTTCACTCATCGTATATAGATATTTTGAGGGTTATAAATTGAAAAGGTCCGAAAAATATGATCTGTGTTAAATATGACCAAATAACAAATTCTACTATAAATGTTACAATAAATACATTATCGTTCATCTTTTATTCTAACTATAATTATTGGATGTAACATATTTTCTATTTCATTATACACTGACAACTTAACACAAACTCCAAAGTTTTTTTCAATGCTTTTCTTAGGGGTTCTTTTTTTTTTTAGTTCATTTTTTATCTTCATTAATGAAAAATATCGTACTACGAATGGTACCTATATTGTTTTCTTTTACACTTATATAAACGATCAAATATTATAACTTAAATCTTTTTTATACAATCATGTTTAATCCTTTCAAATTACTTATATTGTCTAGTATTATCATCTCATACAATGCACAAGTGAAATAACTAGTAACTAGTGCACATTAAAGCAATTGAGTTTCTATTTTACTTTTTCCCGCTCGAAAACAATTGTTAAATTGGGGTATCTCATCTTAGCCGTCGTCCGTCCATTGAGATTAGAGCCGCTCGCCCTTGAGTAGAGACCGACTTTCCCGTGGTTAGATAAAGAAAAGTGTTTATTGTTTCAAGCTTGGTTAGGTTTTATCTACTAATTTTGACCAATAATTTCCATTTCACTTTTTAATTTTTTTACCTTTTTAATTTATTACCAATTTATAGATTCCTTTTTTTTTATCTTTTATTTCTAGTGTTTATATTATTTATTATAGATATGTTTGATTCAACTTGTAAGATCCCCGAAAATTTAACTCCAATTTTGCTACGGTCATTAATTTGGAATCAATCGCTTGAATCACGTTAGAAGACTTCAAGATTTGCTGTCAATTAACGATGGTAGTCCTTGATTGGCATAAATAAAAATATTGGGACTTAATCACAAGAAAATACAAAGTATAAGGACTGCTCGAGCAAATTATCACAAAGTGTACTGTGCCATATCGCTCCACGTGTCATGTTTTGACTGGTGGATCTCAAAGGTTTATTAAAACCAATTAAATTCGGATATTTTTACCCAATATAAATAGAGGGAATGAAGGAGATTTCACAAGCAACCCACTCCAACCATTTTCTCTCCCTTTTCCTCCATTCGAGCCCTATCTCCCTCTCCCTTTCCACCACCTCATTTCTATATACATCTAGGCCAACGGTCCCTCTACTTGATAAGTCTTAAGTTTCTCTCACATATATAAAATAAAAAAAATTCGTCCAAAAATACTAAAGGAGAAAAAGCAACCCTTGAAACCTATTAAACCTTAAATGTTATACGTGGAAATGACCTCTCATTATAATGAATACAACATGAAATATCACTTTGATTTGATAAAATGGAGGTTTTGAGGACATTTGTCAACAGTTCAGAGAATTTTGGGAAAAACCAAGTCATAGAGGTGAGTAACTATCACTTTGATTTCCTTTTAACATTGATGATGTTTTGAAATGTTAAGCATGTATTTGATTAAAGTAATGAACATGGATTCTGATGCATTGACAAGAAAGATTGATATATTACATTTTGAATCACTAGTTGCTCTACCCGTTATGTATCTGTTCTGCTCTACTCTGTTGCCACACTAGGAGCCATCTAACGATACCGAGATGGGCGGCGATTAGTGTGGTATCTGCTCTGTATCTGTATTAATCTGTCTGGAATTCCGGTAAGGGTCAACCGGGATTCAAATGTGGATCCACTTAATTGTATATAACCATGATTGAATTGATATTATTCTTACGCACCACAGGTAGTAGTTTAACTAGTGATATGGCCCATCTGTGCATTGAAAAGTTTCGTGCATTGACTGATTTTCTGGAAAATAAATCTTTCATATAAAAGGTAAATCAAAGAGTTTTTGTTACTCACTGATTACTTCGTACTCATTCCATTCTTTATTACAATTTTTGTAGATGATTGAAGCTATAACATCTGAAAAGCAAGGCAAGCCAGGAGTTGGATCGTGCTCGTGAAATGGAGTAAAGTTGTGCATATAGTATAAATTTGCCTTTGAAGCTACTATAAATTTAATAGTTTCATGCCCACCTCTATAGTATATTTGTTTTTACATCTTATAACGTAAAAGAAAATACGGAGTTATAATCTTTATATTGATTTGAACTCTACTTTTCACTGTGAAAGTTCTTGAATGATTTGGCATACTTTAGTAATCAATGAAATATATTTATTAATATAACTTCTTGTGTGTTTTATATATTTTTTTGAAAAACCTAGCTTTAATGTTTCTTTAAAAGTTTGACGATTTGTTAACTTATATAATTAGCTTTATCTATTAAACTCTGTAAGATAAGATAAATTGGATTGTTCTACACGTCCCGTCCCATCTATTTGAATTAAAGCTTCCGCCACAGAATTTGTAAATTAACATAAGATATTCGAAAATAAAGGAAAATTAGCGGGGGCATGATACAGGTTATCATTATCACTATATTTTTTAATTTTTAATTTCAATCACCAAATCAGATTTTATTTTATCCAAGAATATCTCTATTTTTTTATCCACATTTTCCTTCCTTCAACTCATTCTATATAAGAACTTTCTCAAATATCTTTCATTCTATATTTAAACTTTCGGCTCCTTATCTTGATCAATGTTATTTTCAATTGATTTTCTTGAATTTTGGTTTCAATTTATCTCACACAACTGGATAGCTTCTTGATCGGTTCTGGCATTTGTTAATGTTCAAAAAATCAGACCTGTCATCAAATCACAAAAGCTAATAGTCCAAGGTTGTCCGACTGATTTAATTAAATAATTAAAAAAATTAACTTTTACCTAAAATAATGTTGAAATTTTATTCGTTTTTAAGGATTCATAGAGAAAAAACTTTGTGCATAGAAATAGAATCCGATATTAGTTAGCCAAAAGAATTAGGATGTATACCTATATTAAACTGCTTGGAGAAGATTTCATAGTAGGGCCTTAACATATATATAAAACTTAAGTTTACAAAAAGTTCAAAATTTTAATGCATTGTTATTGAAAAAAAGTTTATTGTGAATCGATGAACTGTATCTGTCTTTATATCACACCGTCAGATTATTTTTCAGATTAATTCCAGTATTCCCAAATGTTTAGCAAATCAAACCGATTATCGAATCAGAAAAGCTAACAGCTCAAGGTCATTGTACTAATTTTAATTAAATAATTGAAATAAATTAATTTTTACCATAAATAATATAGAAAACAGACATTCGGTTTTATAATTTTTTAATTTTTACCATTTAAAAAAAAGTTGAAATTTTATTTATTTTTTAAAGAGATATTGAAAATATGACTTTGGGCATATAAAGAGAATATCACATTGATTAATGAAAAGAATTGATGATGCATGTCAATATTAAGCTACTTGAAGAAAGGTTATACATAATAGAATCTTAAAATTTAATGGATCGCTATTAAGAAAAATTTTATTGTGAATAACATTGGTCTTTATCTCATACCATCAGATTATTTTCCAAATTGATTTCAGTATTCACAAATATTCAGAAAATCTAACTGGTCATCAAACCGGAGAAGCTAACGGTTGAAGGTCACATGACCGATTTTAATTAAATAACTAAAATAAATAAATTTTTGCCTAAATCGTGTGGAAAAAAAAAATTCAATTTTATGATTTTTTGATCTTTACTGTTTAAAAAAATATTGAAATTTTATTCATTTTTTTAAAGCGATTAAAAATATGACTTTGGGCATAGAAATGGAATCTAACGTTAATTATTTAGTGAAAAGAATTGAAAATATATCTCTATATTAAACTATTTAGATAAGTGTTATACATAATAAGGTCTTAACTAATAGGCTTTAAGCTTCCAAAAAAAAAAAAAAGGCCATCATATTGATTTTAATTATATTATGTTGGTTAGGCAGTTAATTGCTGTTAAATTTGTTGCCTGAGTTCTATCATATTCACCTCAGGTACAACGTTCATGTTATTGTGGTCTTGTTTTTGTGCCTGTTTCTTCTCGATTATTCTCTAATATAAGCCAAAATTAGGATTTTCATATTGATCATTTCTAGTGTTTGCATCTCTTCCCACCATTGCGATCAATTTGTGAGTAACGTTTGATTTCATTCAAAAATACTCCTAAATTTACCGAACTTGAGATACGACACTAATCACTTCCTATTCTAGCAGATGCACTAAGGAAAAATTAGATCTGATTAAAGTTCTTACTTGAAGAAGGTCGAGGATGATGCGTGTCTATGGTGAAACAGAATGTCAGTGAACCTCTCTGATATCATAATTGTAACATCTCCTTCCACAGCATTACAGGAATCCTTTCATATCGTAATGAGCGTGCTTAAAAAATTAAAAAGTACAACTTAAATACATCTTAAAATCTTTTTGTTTAAAAAAAAAAAATTCTAAGTGATTGACTAGTGAAACCAAATCATGTCATAATAAAAGCTCTTCCGATCTGAAAAAAAAAATAAAAATCTATTAATTAATCTAACTTTGGAATAAATAGCATATCTTAGCGATAACATAAAGAAATTATTCTTTAGAAATTCATAATATAAATTCATAGTTTATTCCTTTATTCTAGGATTTCATTTCACCACCATGCACACCATCCTCGCCTTCCTTCCAGACGCTCACAGCTTTTTTTTTACCTTTTTTTGCAACAGAAACATATTAATAAGCTAAGTGCTTAGTAATGTACCTACAAACTCACACCTAAGAAAGGAAACATCTCATCAATATAGTCATTTGAAAATACTTTATATTGAAAATACAATTTATAAGGACCCAGCATCGTACCGTCATAGCGCGCTAGTCATTGACACGTCAAATGAGCTACCCACGAACATGCCAAGACATCATCATCATTATATTTTGTACAATGCCTTGATTTTTTAAAATATTTCAAAACATACTCATATATAGTGTGTGTAGTGTATCCTTATATACTATAAGAGCCTTATTGAAATGTACAACTTTCATTGCTTACTGTACAACTAAAATTCCAACTTTTCCCAATGTCAGCTATTCCCATCGTCTCTACAGTAATTGTTTCCTTTTTCCTTTTACTAGATTATTACCCGTGCATTGCACGGGAAGATGCCAAATCAAATTATATCTAACATTAGTACCAAATGTTGAGTAATGTATGATTAATCATATTGAACTATAATGTTTTGATTATCTTACTGTTAACTAATAGTTACTATGTGCTTATTCGTTATAAAATATTATTAAGTGACTTTAATAGCAGTTGCAAAAAGACCCGACAAACTCGATACCATGGTACCCGATCCTGTTAAGATATGGAGTAGCCGACTAAATAGGTAATTCGGTTGGGGATGAGACCCGATTAAATGTGTTTATTCGTTATGAAATATTATTAAGTGACTTTAATAGCAGTTGCAAAAAGACTCGACAAACTCGATACCCATGGTACCTACCCTGTTAAGATATGGAGTAGCCGACTAAATAGGTAATTCGGTTGGGGACGAGATTAAAAAAATCGACTAGACTTAACAATGTACCGAGGAAGGGTATGACAATTTTTACTCGTACCCGGCTCATTTACCTTTTTTTGGACAAAAATAAAAATATTTACTAAAAACTCTAATGGTTCGAAAAGTAAAAAGATGATAAAACTTATTAAGAAAACTTAGTAATTTCAATTGTAATTTTAATGTTTAGAATACTATTTAATAAAAAAACTGAAAATAGAAATATATAAATATATTTAAATTGGCTAATAAATGGGTAAAATGAATTGCATGTGCTAACCCTTCCCCGTCTCCGATTTAAGTAGGGATGAGGAAAAATTCCCAATCCGACCCCTTGTTATTCTTATATCTTAGGAAATTAAACATTTTATTTTTCTCGTGACTATACTATGAATTTTGTAAACTATGAAGCATTAATTAAACTATATTTATCATACGCAAAAGAAGTAACGTAATAATTAACGACTCGATTTAAAAGCATATAAACAATAATAAAAAATTAATGCATTAACTAAAGATTAAATAGTTTAATATAAATTATGAAATACTTCTTAGATAAGATATGCATATTAAAAAGATTTTAAATTAAAAAATCAAAAAACGTTGAATATAAATTAATCTAACAAAATATTTAAGAAGATAAAATACATCCAACAAAATATTTGAAGATAAGAATAGATAAGATCATAATTCCTAACTAATTGAAAAAATAGAGAAATATTAATTTATAATGTACCGCAGAATCTACCTAACATGTAAAAAAAGTCTAAAATACCCTCACTTGAGATAGTTTTGGCAGACTAATCTGCTTATATATATATATATATATATATAGATTTTCATTTTTCCCGTTGTTTTGACTTGGAAATGCAAACGTTCTCTCTCTCTCTCTCTCTCTCTCCGTTTTAGATCTCCGCCTCCTCTCTTTAAAGAAATTCACTTGTATTTTCATCTCAGAGAAATCAGGTGGTAAAGACGTCCCCTTGGTTGTTTCTTTCGGTGGAAGGCCTGCAGTTCGGCTGAGTATTTTTTTCTCTCGATTCCTTTTGTTTATTTTGAGTATCAATTTTTCTTGATTAAGCATAGATCTGAAGCTTTTATGCCAATGTTCTAAAGAGGATTTTTCCAACAACGACAACTCCAACCCAAGGAATAGTTTGTTGGGATTTTCATAAACCGGCGGGTTGATTTTTTACTTTTATTTTTTCCTGAAATTTTCCTTTCTGGTTTTCGAGGTTTGGTGCATTTGAAGTTCAGGTTTGTCCTTGTTTTCTAATTTGTAGGTCCTTTTTCTATTTCTTTTTTTATTTTTGGTGCTCTATTTCTTCCTAGGCTTTGAAGATTGGGATTCATTAACTAAAGGAAAAAGTTTTAGTTTTAGACTTCTAGATAACACCACAAGAGACAGTGGAGCTACAATCGGGTCTTTCTCTTTCCAACAAAATGAGAAGTCTTTGAGATACAACACAATTAAAAAAAAGAAAAAGAAAAGGAAAAAATGAATCAGGTAAAGCTAGATGGTTAGCTATTAGCAAAGCAAACTCCAAATGACTATCATGATATCATTATTGTTATAACCAAGAACTCATGTTACTCGGACTTTCTTCTTTGTCTAAGGCATCTGCTTCCTAAGTGAAACACCTATTTATTTTGGTATAAGTGTCTTCTTGTAGCCAAGTAGAAAGTTACGATATTATTTTTATTTTTTACACAAAATCATATAGATTATTAATGTCTTTTGCTAGGTAAATTTGTTTTTTAAAGTTAGCTTGGTCAAAACTTTTATGGGTGTCTCAGAAGTTTCAGTTTCAAGGGGTTTGATTTTTGTCTTTAATGTTGTTGGAGTAAACTAGAAATGATTGACTAGACTTGTGGCATGTAGATGTTTTTCATTTTAGTGGATAGACTCTGTTGCTTGTTTTTAGTGATCATACGAGAAGTAACTATGTGGATAGGATTGAGAGCCAGTAAAATGAGGTTTCTCATTATGGTAGAACTTACAACTTAGGTTGCTGAAATGCTATAGTAAATTATGTGTAGTGTCAAGATTTTTGCCATTTAACTCTGTATTTATGCTATACAATGTTAAGATTTAACTTGAGTTTTTTATGAAATAAATGAGCATAAACTAAGATCTAAAACTATCACAATTTAAGCCAATAAGGCATATACATTGTGTTAATAAATGGAGAACTATCATGAGTTAAGTCATTAAGGTATATATTATTGTGTTAATTTGATATGATTCACTATTGTTAATGAAAACCCACTTCTCCAATAATTTATGGTGGATAATCCATGTATTAGGGAGAGAGTAGAAAAGATAATATAAAGCATTCTTGAGATCGGACACATTTGCATGTGATTATCTCGTGGCTGGATGCCATAGATGAGTTCTTGAGAATTTCAATAGAGACTCTTTAGATAGGGGCAAAGAGACTCTAAAGGTAATGGACTTGGCCTGCTTCTGAGGTAAATAAACAGATGATGCCGTCTTTGGGGAGTTAAAGTGAATTTTTATTTCCTTGTGTCACCTTTGTGCCTCTCATTTCTTATTTGTTAACTATGGTCTCGCGCCTATTTTGAAATGCAAAATTAGCTAGCTATATCAATGTCTATTAATTTGGTTCTTATAGTTTGTGATTAAAGAAAAATGAAGGCAACTGAATAACATGAATGATTTTTGTCTTATCCCTTAGGATAGTCCTATTCTGTTCTTTTTGTGTTGAGAAAGGTAATAGTTTTATTTTCTTTCTTTTTTCATTTTTTTTCCTTTTCTAATTAGATATATGCTACTTTTCGGAAACCTAAAAATGTTGGAGCAATTACTAGCAAGAATTTGGCTCAATGTTTCTTTCCTAGAGAGGTCAACTTTTGAATCTAGAAAAAACAGATTTCTAGATCAAGTAATAAATCATTTTATCAAGTTTTATTTGATTAATTTATTCAATGTGTACTTATTCAAGTCTATATGTCATGAGTATTTCCTATTTATGAGTGTCTTATACATATTCTTTTTCTTCTTGTTATTCATCTCTTTGGTTAAATAGTTTGTTAATATGTTTTCTGCCCCTTTCACTAAATATAGCTAATCTATTTTCTAATTTTACCTCTTGATTTGCTATCACTGTGTTAGGGTAACAAGGAAATCTTGGGAGAAGATGAAAAGGAAATGCTGGTGAAATTTGAGAACTTTGAGATTAGGTAAATTCCCTTTAACTATTAATGCAAAAAGTTATCAAATATTCCCTGTTTTGCTTTGATATCAATATTTCATGCACGATGCTTTCCTTGTTTTGAAGCCATTCTAAGGGTTACCGGTATAGAAACGCGTTGTTTTGTTTCAATTTTTTGTCAAACTCTTTGTGCTTCAATAAAGAGAGTGATGTACAAAACATGAAGACCAAAGGCAAGAAAGACAGATCTGGTGAGCATGCCTTTATTCTAATTTAGTTATATGAGATCTTTGATATGAGTATACTAGAAAACTCTTTATGCTCTTCATGGTTACTTTTGTGGAACTCCAAATTCAAAGATGGAAAGTAAGTCTAATAAGTTTTCATTTGTTCATATGTTGTCTAGGTGCTTCTTGATGGTGTACATGTTTATCTAGGAAGAACGAGCAAATGAGAATAGCTCCTTTGTAGGAGCAATAAGGTGAGCTTTTTTGTTTAGAATGTAAGAGATCTAATTGTTATTTATAAAGTCCATTCTTAGTAAAATCTCCTTGAAACTTTTGGAATATAGGTCTCCGGTTTTGGCGCGCAAGCTCATATTCGTATATTTGTGCATCACTTTTTAGGAGCCTTTAGGGTGGCTAAGCTAACTGTTTGTATTTGAAATAGGATGGAACTCGCTATATGTCATTGAATTGTCTTAAAATATTATCCATAGTTTTGACAAATGTCATTAAAAGCAATTTTAGTTTTTCATTATGTCATTTTGTTTGGAGCCATGGCAAGAGCATTTGACAGTATGAAATTTCAATTTTTAAAATGAAAAATATTTTTGCTATATTGCTTGACAAATAGATTGTGCACGATTTCTTTATTCACCTAAAACCATCTTGAATAAATGTGTTGCTTCTAACCTAATATTATAGTTATGCTTGAATGTGTCTTAAGAAAGTGTTAAGCTAGCTAAATTGCGAGATATCATTATCTTGAATAAAGATACAATTTTTTATGTTTGAAGCTACATATTTTTTTTTATTTTTATTAGATATATTATGCATATATTTATATTGATTATTGTAGATCCTGCTTTAATTTTTAGTCTCTACCATAATTAATTGCAATCTTATTGAGACTATTTCAGGAGTGGAATGCCAGTGAACATTTATCAACTATGTTAGTAAGAAATTGCAGTGAACAATTGGATCGTTGAGAAGTTTTCAGGGCCGTCATCTGTAATACTACACTTCAGTTAGAAAGATTATTCATTTTGCAATGTTTGCAGATGTAGGAAAATGCATTGGTCTAGAGTTTTGCAGTCATGATGGCTTTCACAGACTATGGACGTGAAACCACAGTTTTTAGTTGATGAGTTTAATTACTTTTAAATACGATTAGAGCAAAGTTACGTGCAATGCACGTACCTACACTAGTATACACACACACACACACACATATATATATATAATCAGTCAACAAACAACTCATCATATAATTATCATTCAAGTATAGAATATCAAATTCTATACCAATTCACTTCATCATCCTATACAAAAATAACTTAAAATATTAACCATAATCATCATATAAGTTGGCAAAGTTATTCAACGAATCTAGTACATAATGCTTGGCTATCCCAATCTATATTGCAGGTGAGAGTACACTTAGCTTACTTCCTCAAACCTCAAAGTTTTGATGACATAACTCACGGTCCTCAATAGTGGATCTTCATGATAGTTCATGCCAATCCCGATTTAACGTATTAATAACACGTACCAATGCATATATATAATACACAACATAAACTCATGGCACATTAAGACCATATTCTTATATTTAATAAGACAAAATAACATATAGTCACATATTTACATCATAAAATCACACCTAATACTCAAAAGTCAGGAATAAAGCATGACCAAGATTTCTGAAAATCTGACAGCTTGAGTGCTTGACACCCATCACTTAAAAGTTCGTATAAAAATGTTCAAGCATTCGTTTTCATCAAGATTAATGGCATTGGAAACTAAACAGAAAATGGTATATTGTATGTCTATTTCCATCATCATTAAGGCCTTGGAAAACAATTTTTAGCCCTTTACAATTGCTAAAAATTTCCAGCAAATATTAAGTCAGAATGCTATCACCGAATTCATTTGAAAATTATTCTAAGCAATTTGAAAACATCTATCATCATGAGAATATAGTGCTACACCATCATATAATCACGTTACATGTTTCAATACAATCTTAATCACGTTACATGTTTCAATACAATCTTAATCACCAAAGCATGCAAATAATCATCTTTCTACTGCTTGAAACCCTTGATCTATCATCTTAAATTCATACATATATAAATCATAAATTAGGAAAATTATAGATCCCTTATCTTGAACTCATAGAAGACCTTGTAAATCATGATAAAACAGACACCTTAAACTTTGTTTATGAAATTTCTAAAACAAGAGAATTTTGCATATCTAAAAGTTGGCACTTCTTCTTCTTTTCTTTTATGGCTTGAGTGCACAAGGAGAGAGATATGTGAGAGACATTGATGGAGGATAAATCATATTTATATGAGAAAAATCTTGAACC
>CAVNYN010213735.1:0-10989 GCA_963692815.1 Nyctanthes arbor-tristis | reverse complement strand
AAGACAAAAGTTGATAGATCAAGAAATTTGAATTCAAAGCGAAGAAGGAGAGGGTGGATGAAGGAAAAGCTCTATGCATTGCGTTCTTTAGTTCCTAACATCACAAAGGTATACAGTGTTCTAGAGCTCTCTATCTGTCTCTGATCACTTTGTGTTTGTTCAATTCATCAAATTAAATTTAGCCATTTTGTCGATTCAGTTGGATAAAGCTTCCATAGCTGGAGATGCTGTGGTTTATGTGCAAGATCGGAAATGCAGGCCAAGAAGCTAAAAGCAGAGGTAGCAGGTCTTGAATCATCCTTAACACAGGGTGATAAATATAGAGGGGAAACCATTCAAACTACCAACAAGATGATGAATAATGCTACAAATTCCCCATCAATAATCAAGAAGATATTGAAGGTTGAAATGTCTATTTAGTTTTTATAGTCGCACAAGGTTTGTTTTCTTTATAAATATAATTGTTGCAGCTGGATGTGTTCAAGTTGAGGAAAGAGGGTTTTAGGTGAAGTTAATATGTAACAAAGGAAAAGGTGTAATAGATGTCACTTTTCGAGGCTCTTGAATCCCTTGGTATAAGCTTCAATGTCCAAAGCTCCAACTTGGCTACTTGTGCGGAAAGTTAGGCGTTGACATTCACTTTGCATGAAGTGTTGCGAGAAATTATTTTCCGGTGTTTGGTTCTTCAGACAAATGGGACACTGATATTTGCACATATATACTTGGTCCAATTGATTGGGATCTCTGTGTGCAAGTGTCATGTTTTCATTTGTCAAGAGTAATATTTCTTGTTTACACATTGAAACTGATAATCTATCTATATATTAATTAATTCACTTAAGTTTCGGTATCTTTTGTACCGCGATTTTCCCGCCTTTTTTATTTGGTAAATTTTTCGGTAATTGTTCTTTTTCTTTTTAACGAAAATTTTTGTGAGAGCACTCAGAAAAGACTTGAACTTGTGACAATTGGGTTTAACAACTAAACCTTAACCAGTTTACACTTTTTTTTTGTTTGTTAATCTTTTTCACTAATAAATTAACATACCAAATCTGAAATGTTAGCTCTAAAACAAGCTCTTATTCGTTAATTCACTATCTCTACCGTGTGTATTGACGAGTTTAATGTTAATTAAATTTTTGAATGCATTTTATATATATTTTTAATTTGTTAGTTTTATTAGAATTTTTTAAAATGAGGCAGGTAACAAGTATTTTTTTCATTATTATATATGTACGAATGATTATATGTAAGAATGTATGATGTCTTTTAAACGATCTTGAACTCTACGATTACTAAGTCCGTTGATGTTATTAATTTAAGTGATGTATACTTGTGTTTTTATATTTTCTGTAGGAGTATAAAGTTAAATATTTATGTGTAATATCGAATAATATATTTTAATAAGTTTTTCTACCCATGCAATGCCCGGGTGGTTTAACTAGTAATATATATACAAAACAGGTGAGGGATAGTGGGAGGGACGTGAACTTGCCAAATTTGAAGCTGTGGATTGCCAGTTCTTTCCTTAATGAAGGATTTGTTTTCAAGACTTCGCCATCACCTAATGACATCACGTTGTCGTCATAAACTGCCTAGGGTGATTTTGCTTTTCCTCTGGGAACAGTCTTCTGATAGTTTCTTTCTTGTCTTTTCTTTATACTTCAATTGAAATCTCGTATAGTTAATTGCATTTACGCTTTTCCAAATAGTGGTACTCACTGCATTTGCAAACCGAGTGTTCTTATAAGAGAAGATTTGGAATACAGCATTGTTGAGGTTAAAAAGCATTGTAAACAAGATTTTACAACCACAATGCGGAATTGTAATTTCTCAAAGTGTAGAAATTAATCAACCCAAACTCAATGGATGTTTTAGTGTGAGTTCTGAGTTAAGATCACCACCGTTGTTGAGGAATGGCAACCAAATTTCTCCCTTGAACCCTTCTGTTCGAAGAAATGATTCATCAAAATAATGAATCACAGTTGATATTGACACATTTGAGATTGCCAAATGTCTGGGATTTCCTCTGTAATATTCAATCCTTTTCCTTCTTCTCGTTGCTGGGTATCTTGTCCGTACACATCTTCTCTTTGTTTCACGGGCCTCTAGTGAGTCACAGACAGATTTCAAAAAGGTCAAACCAGAAATAACTAGGATTTCACTTGAGACGTTGATCTTGTCCAACCTCTTCACTACCCACTTTGAAGTCAAAAATTCCAAACAACAAAGAAGCAAGTCCCTTTGTCTTATTTCTCAAGGCCAATAGTCATCCAATTCAAATTGGTCAACAAAGTATATAAGATCCCATCTATCGGATTTGGTCTTAATGAATCGTCATTGTTCACTCCAAGCAAGTAAACAATTAACATTATCAATTTCGATAATTGATAAACATTTGTTTAACTTATCAACCATAAGTACTTTTGTTCTAACATCTGCAGGTTACCATTAGTTATAACTTTGAGTAGTTTAAATTCACCTGAAGCTAACTTCTCTCGAATGAAATAATACTTTACCTCAACGTGCTTAATTATTTTAGGGTACGCTGGATTTTTACACAACATCAAAAAACTTTAACTAAGTAAATATCATAACAACTTCATGCAAGAAATTAAGTTCACACAATAGGCCTTTCAACCACATGCATTTTTTACAACTTCATGAGTACAACATGCTCAATTTCAGTGCTTAAGAGTGCAACAATATATTGCAACTGTCATTTCTATGTGATACAATTATCATCCAAACAGAAGAACTTAATGGTTAACATGTTTTTCTCCTTACTTCTTTCAATAACCATGCCAAGAATCTTTTTTTTCTTTACATAAGTCTTTCATATCAAATTCAGATTTTAAAAGGTTTTTTACTTTTGTGATTTCAGCTTCACTGGAAGTAGCAAGTAACATGTCTTCCTCATACAATAACAAGTAAATTTTACAACCAATTTTGCGGTTATTATAATAAAAACATGCATCAAGTTCACTCCTTTTGAAACCAATTTTGAGCATATAATTATCAAATATCTTATGCCATTACTAGGACTCTATTTAAGACCATACAAAAAGACTTCTTAAGCGAACACACAATTTAGACTCAACTTTTATATCAAACCCTTGAGGCTGGGGACACGTAAATGACTTCCTTTAACTCTCTCCATGGAGAAGCTTTACCATCTAGTTACTCCAACTCGCAATTGAACTGGACAACTAAGGCTAGACAAACCTAATAGTTCTATATTTAATCAATGGGGAGAATCATAATCAATCTCCTCTCTCTCTCTCTCTCTTTCTCTCTCTCTCTGAGTAAGTCCCTTAACTACTAACTTGGCTCTGTATCTCATGATGTCATTATGTTTAACTCCTTCTTTCAATTTGTAGATCAATTTTGCACTAGACTTCCTTTTGATTCTTAATTGGTTCTTTCAACTAACTTCCAAGTCTCATTTTTTTTATGTAGGCTCAACAGACTATGATTTCACCTGAAACTAAGATAAAGTCCATCAAATTCTCAGAGATATATTTCAGATTCGGCTTCACTTGTCTTTTATCCTTTTCAGTCATAATTGATAATCCCTCAAATTTGTATGCTACAAATGTTTCTTGATTAGTGTTTCAAGAATTTCAGATTCAGGTTCAAGTTTAGGTTGTTCATCAAATACTCCTTAATAGGATTCAAATTTTAGTCGGATTTGTCTTTTCTCTGGATAGATTTCGCAAAATGGCTCGGTGAGCCCCAACCAAAACTTGACGAGCTACACTCAACTCGCCAAGTTGAAAATATGTTTGTGCATGGGTTCAAGCTCACATTTTTGCGAGCCAAGCCAAAGACGGCTCACGAGCAGTTCATTGCTCGTACTATTGATGAGCTTATTACTAGTAGCTTATTCGTGTTTGGACTTGCCTAAGAGGCCGAGCTAAGTCGATTTGCCAATTTGAGCAGGTGTTTGCACTCACCCGAGCCAAGCAAAGCTTGGCGGGTCGAATTTTCAGCTAACGAGCCGGTTTGCCATGTCTACCTCTAGATTAGTGTCCATTCTTTTCACCTCAAACCCAATCTTCTTTTCAAAAAAAGACTCATCTTTCTTAGTCTGGTTTTCAGGATCTTAAGGTAAGCCATATCAAATTCATTGAACTTCACATCTCTGCTTTAGATAAGTTCAATGTCCCCATTTCAAAAAAATAAAATAAAAATTCAAGTTTAATGCCCCTCTCACCTAGAACGCACAATCTATAACCCTTTAATTTCGCAAGTTAGCCTAATATGACACATTTAGTAGTCTTAGGGTCCAACTTGCCCTCAACTTATTTATCAATAATGCAGTAAAACCAAACATTCTAAGGTATGACAAATCTAAAGGCTTAATAGTCCATAATTCAACTTGAGTTTTGAAACTAATAGCACTGGAAGAAAACCTATTTATCAAATAGGTTGTAGTGCACAAGGCCTCGCCCTAGATACCTTTAGACAATAGCCTGAGTTGGTCGACAAGCATTTAACATTATCCATTAACGTTATATTCATCCTCTCAGCCACCCTGTATTTTTTTGTAGCGTATTTCTCACAATCATATGCCTTATCTTATCATACACTTGCTCTAGCAAAACTTATCAAATTCAAAGTTGCAAAACTCTGGCCCATTGTTAGTTCTAAGAAGTTTCACATTTCTACCCATTTGTTTCTCAACTAAGGCAAGCCAAAACTTGAATTTGTTGGAAGTTTCATATTTGGATTTAAGGGGATATACCTAAACTTTCTTTAAATGTTCATTGAAAATAGCAAGAAAAAATTCTATTTCTCCCGAATGTAGAATATTTTTCTAGTCCCACAAGTTTCTGTGAATGTAATCAAGAAAATGCTTACTCCAGTGCTCATAAATCCCAAAGCTAACCATGTGTGACTTTCTTAGAACACATGCCTCACAAAAACTCAAAGGTATAACACTATATTCCTCAAGAAACTTTTGATTACTAAGAAATTTCAAACCTCTATTCCAAATGTGTCTCATCGTTATACACCAAAAATCTGACCTGTCCTCAACAACTAAAGGTAACAGTTAACTTTTCAATTTCTAAGGCTTCACCTTAAAGGACATACAACCCAATTCTCTTTCATCCTTTCAGAACTACCAGATATTCCTTTAAAATCTTTAGGGTACCATAGTGAGACCAAAATCTATAGCCTTTATCATCTAGAATACTCAAAGAATGAGATTGCTAACCATCCCAAGAACATACTCGACACCAAGAAGAGATATGACAATGCCATCATACATCGCATGTAACATCCCTAAAGTTTCTAATTTTGGATCAATAAACTTCGAGTAGGTTTATGAACAAATTCGTCATTGGAATAAAGAGTTAAACTTATTTTAACTAGTTGGCCAATAAAATAATCTTAATGTACATGACTTAAAAATATAATGATGTACTTACAAGATCACATAAAGTATAGGGATTCTTGTGTAATAAATGAAGGATTAATATGACGCCACATCTCCTACTGAATATGTGGAATTAAATGCACCATGTGTCGTGCTATAATTGGCGGAATTCAAAGATTAATTAAAAACAATTAAAACCGGACTACTATAAATATAGAGCAAATGTAACGAATTCCTCAAGTTTCCCCGAGCAACTTCCTTCTCTTCTTTGACCACCCCTCTCTTGCTTAACCCTCTTTCCTCTTTTATACTAATACAAAATAAGAAATCTCTTCAAAACTACCTAATAAGACGATTTCTTTGGAGAGTATATTTAGAGATTTGGAAACTTTACTCAAGAAATCTTTAGATAATCAAGAGGTGAGTAATCAATATTTTGATTCCCTTTCCTTTGTTCATAAAGTTTTATGAGATATATATGCATGGATTTTTTATGTATCGTCATTATAATTGGTTTATTACATTTGAATCACTAATTGATGCTCTACCTTTTTTTCTTTGCAATGTGGTAATCTTTGTGGTAATATGAACATGCTATGTGATATTGGTCATTTTGGCTATGTGGTAATCTTTGTATTATAACCATGCTATGTGATCTTGGTTATTTTAAACTATTGAATCTTGTGCGCAACAAGGGTAATAGTTTAACTAGTGATATGGCCCTCTTGTGGATCTATAGGCTTTGTGCATTCAATGGTTTTCTCTCTCTAAAAAAAGGTGAATCAAAATATTTTATTACTCATTGAATACGTTGTACTCACTTTCTTTTTCTATAGTTTTGTAGATAGTTGAATACAAAATAATCAAGGAGCAAGCCAAGAGTCAGAGAATACTCGCGGATGGAAGTGGATTTTGCATATAGAAGGGGACGTATCTTTGGAAATATAAGGATAGATTTTGGCTATGAAGATATCTAAGAACAATACATGAGCTCAATATCTTTTGTATCAATAAGTATGTCTATGTAAAAGCTTTCCCATGAAATACTCATTATCATAACCCGTTGATCTTTCCTAAATCTAAATGAAATTGTGCAAAGTGTTCGTTTTATAAGTCCCGTCCCCATTAATTGCACAAAAATGAAATTAAACCCAAAAGCTTCCGCTCTTGAATATATTCAATAATAATTGAAAAATAGCGGGGCCGTGACATTGCAATGGCAATATCTCATATTCTATATATCTACAATTTGTGACATGTCATATGTCAAGTAGACTAGCCTAGGCTCAACCTCCCTATAGTATAGAACCAAGATCAATAGGACACATATGAGTTGTGGCACATGTATCTAGAATTCGCTCCTTAAGAAAGTCAATACTGCTCACATTCATAGTGTGTAGGTTCCCCTAGTCACTTTTAGTGCCAACATCAATCACAACATTGATATGCAAGTAATAAAAAGGATCAGCAACGGCAGCTAGGTTCTAATCATGACCCTATTGTACCTTTTGCTTCCTTCAGAGTTAGGATAGTCTCTCTTAAAATGCCCTAGTATGTTAACGTTATAGCATTTCTTACTACTCTCATCCTGAGACTTAGACCTGCGCTTTGACTTCCCTCTACTTTTCTTATGAACAAAATGACTGTCTTGACTCATTCCTCTGCCAAGTACTACTAAACAAGTTAACAAGCTCTCCGTTCTCAAGTCCCTTAACTCTTTCTTTAACTCTAACTCTCTAAACTTGAACGTATCAATCACAATAGCTTGAGTCAACAAATCCATGCCATACCTAATATTCATAACATCTCTATAAGATTCAGATAGAGAGTTCAATGGAATAACGGCCAAGTTTCCATTATCAGATTTTTTATCATTGTAGGTCACTCTCCACACTCTCGCTATAATCCTTACACATGTACAATCCTTCGATACATTAGGGGCCAATCACACAATTTTGTTCACCCATGAGACTCTCATAGGGTTACACCATGAGAGGCCCATGTGACAGCTGACATGGGCGGATGACTGAGTTAGTTTTAAAAAAATTCAAAATTCAAAATTTCTGAATTTGAATCCCTAATCTACTGAGAGGTCCAAGCATTCGAAAATCCCTCAACTTCTCACCCACCCGTCCCCTCTCTCTCTCCAACCCCCTCCCCCACAAAAACTTTCCGGCCTATTGAGAAGTAGCTCTGGCGAACAGCGGAGGAGACGACTGGCCAGCAGAGGCTTTACATTCGTGCCACATTTTGCGTCCTCTCTCTCGCTCACCTTTTGTCTCTCACTCTCGCATGCCCCTTCTGACTCAAATGCGCAGCCACCCAAGAGAAAAAAATGATGCAAGGCATGATTGCATGCAACTAAAACTTCAACCTTTTATCTCTCTAATTAATACTAATTTTGATTATCCATTTCGGAGTTCTATTAAGTTTCATTTTTTTATCAAATATAATAAAATAGTACAAATTTAATCCGCTGACAAAAATAACCATTAGCAAGATCCTCAAATCTCATCCGTAAATTACTTATATCTATACAAGTTGAAATATCGAAAGCCAAGTTCGCTTCTGCCATTTTTTTGGCCTCCAATAGATTTTTTGGCAAATTAAACGGAGTATTTCCAATACCATTTTACTATCCTTTTATGCCATACAAATATTCCATTAATGTCATACAAACATTCAACCAAATTTTGCCTAAATCACCAAGACAAAATAAGAAAATGCAAAAAAGAAAGCGCATTCTTATACATTCAAATTCAACAAGATACACAAGCGGCAACAGGAAAAAGGTAAAACAGAAAAAAAGACCTCAAACTTACCTTAGGGCTGCTAGATTTGTTACGACATTTTACCCAAATCACCACAGCAAAATAACAAAAAACATAAAAAAAAATAAAGGTTAAGCAAGAAACCGTGCAGTAAGAAATAATTAAAACAAAAAAAACCAAAAAAAGCCTAAACCTTACATGACCGGATTCTTACAACACTGTTGGAGGCTCATCGAAGCTTCTAACACCACCGTTCGGGTGGCTGCACACTCGAGTCAGAGGGGGTGAGCGAGAGACAGAGGGCGAGCAAAAGAGGGCACAATATGTGGCATGAATGTAAGACTTTCTCCAGCCAGTCGTTCCTCCGCCGTTCATTGGAGCTCCTTCTCAGTAAGTCAAAAAGTTTTTTTGGGAGGGGGGGTTAGAGAGAAAGAGAGGACCAGAGGGGTGAGAAGTTGAGGGATTTGGGGGTGCTTGGACCTCTCGGCAAATTAAGAATTCAAATTCAGAATTTTTAAATTTTGAATTTTTTTTTAAAACTAACCCAGTCATCCGGCCACATCAGCTACCACATCGGTCTCTTATGGTGTAACCCCATGAGAGTCTTGTGGGTGAACAAAACTAGCCAATCACAAGGTGCCACCACTACAAGAAATTTTCGTTTTCCCTACAAAAGCAATTCATAGGGAAAAGTCAATTTTTGTGGGCTTAAACTTGTTTTTGTGGTCAAGTTTGTGGGGGCAAACCTCATAGTGAAAAGGTTTACCCGACAAAGTTGAGGATTTTATATGCAAAGATATAAGCCTACAAACCCTTTGCACATTTATTTGTGGACTAAACTCTTTCATGACAAGTATATTCGCTGAGAAAAAATGTTTTTATTGACCGATAATTTTGTGTTCAAAGTGTAAACAAATTTGTGGCCCAAGTAATGTTTTTGTAGGCAAATAATTTCTAGTGTTGAAAGAATATTTGCATGCTAAGGTTTGGCCCCACAATTAAAATGTAGAGCTAGAAAACAAACCGTTTTGTAGGCTAAACACTACTTTCCATACATAAAATTTTAATTGTCAAAGCCATATTTCGATCCAAAAATGAAATAATTCATATTGAGAATAGACTTCAAAAGCACATACTATATTGTTCAAATTAATATAAAAATGCAGAAGAAAACAAACTAAACAAGATACATGTGTTCCTTCCAAAAAAAAAAATGATACATGTGTTAAAAAATTATATTATTAACTAAAAAAAAAAGTCATAGCTGAACACATAAAAGGACCATTACATGTGAAGTGAAAAAAGGTTACTTTTGTTCACAACGTATCCATCATCCTCCTCTCTACTAATGATGGTGTAAATATTAGTTGAAAATAGACAAGAATATGACTAGAAACAATGCCAAGTCTCCAATATTCAACTAAAAGAGCAAGAGTTTCCCACACGTACAGCAGATAATCTATGGAATACAATATAATCCAACAAAGGAAAAGAAGAAAACCATTGGGGATGAAGTGGTGTTCAGGGACGAAGGGAGAAAGGCTTACCGGCTTAGGGATGAAGGGAGAAAAGGAGAGCAATTGGAACGGATTTACTATCATTACCGGAGTTCTCGCCGAATGAAGACCTAACGCCTTCTCGATCGAGAGATCGGCGGCGATTTCTGGGAAGCGACCAGAAAGGTCGCTCGATCTTTTAGAGAAAGGGTGGCAGGAGAAGCAGACTCTGCTCGGATTTCTTCTACCTCTTTAATATGCAAATTTCAAATTTTTTAATATATATATATATATATAATATGATGCACGCTCTCGCAACTCTGGCATTAGAACAATTTTGATTTTTTGGGTTCTTGAATTCTTTTTTTCTTTGGAAGAATGCTAGCTTGTACCTTTTCTTATTTTTAATTTTTTACGATCTTTTGGTTTTGTTAAATTCATGTGTGTATACATATTGCATAAAAACCAATAATTTTTTTTACTTTTTTTTTTATCGAATAGTCTTTCAACTTAAAACTCTTGAAAACGAGAATTTTTTTGCTTTAGGTTCGCATTGCAAATTTATCCTTTTTAGCAAATAAATTATCTAATATGACAATTGTTTACTGCAAAAACTGCATATGTTCTGGATGCAAATCTCTCTTATTATTCAAAATCTTGGAGCTAACCATAGTCTGATTAGTGTACCAAACAATGTTTTTAGTGGAAACATAATCCTGCCTTAATTTATAGGAGGAAATATTTTGTATGAAAAGTACAATCCCTGCATAACATTCTTTTTGTGGTGAAAACATCATTTATCTACAAATTTCAATTTGTCTGGAAAGTTAATTCTGTGGGGAAAATAAAATGCATACAAAAATATTGTTTTGTCACGAAATGCTAACTCCGCCTACAATTAGCATTTGTAGGCGGAATCATTTTGTAGGCAAAGTATAAGCTCCTACGAAATATCTTTTTTGAGGGGAAAAGTGAATTTTGTAACGAAAAATTAATTGTAAAGGCAGTAAAGAGTCGCAAAGAACACACAAGATTTATACAGGTTCACCCCAACTTGAGGCTACATCCTTCTTCGGCAGCTGCAATGTTTTATTATGTGTATATATAATTATAGGGTTACAAGATATCAGCTCTTTATATAATAACCCTAAGTCGGTTTACAAGTGTAGAAAATAAAAGAAAACCTAACTTGTTCAAGACTCCAACTATTGAACACCTTTCGGGGCCGTTGGCCCGAGCCCCTGGGAGGGGGCTACCTGCCGCTCTTCCAACCCCCAGGGCAACCTTATCGCGAAGGTCGATCCGTGAACATTTTCCGCATAGCACAACAAATTAGGCT